>VZTO01003185.1:4058-96347 GCA_013400615.1 Syrrhaptes paradoxus | reverse complement strand
GTACCGACCCCTGTGGAACACCACTTGTCACTGGTCTCCACTTGGACATTGAGCCATTGACCACCACTCTTTGAGTGTGGCCATCTAGCCAGTTCCTTATCCAGCGAGTGGTCCTTCCGTCAAATCCATGTCCCTCTAACTTAGAGACAAGGATGTCATGTGGGACTGTGTCAAAAGCTTTGCACAAGTCCAGGTAGATAATGTCTGTTGACCTGAATGGCAGCAGGATTTGTTGCTGCCAGAAACTTCACTCTGTGCTAGAGCCCAAGGTAGCCCTCGGGCTCTTTTCTCACTTTTTAGATTCTCAGTATGGTCTTAAGAAAAGCAGAGACCACTGATTTCAAATATGTGTTTGAGAGAGTGCATGTCCCCTCCAGTCTCTCCCTCCACGTATTTACGTATCACTGATGAGACTAAGATGGCCTGCCAAGCTCCTGAACCTGCTTGTACTTGCCCCCACTCAGCTTACTGAGTATGTGTCTGTGGTGGTACAAGTCAAGTTGACTTTTGTCTAATGTTCAGGTGAGCTGAAAGGGTTTGGCATTGCCTGCAAGTAAATTGTAAGAGTATCAACACCACCACAGCTGAAACAGTATTCAGTGTTATAAATTATATATAGAAAGACAAGCAGATCCCGTAAAAAATGCTCGTTGGAAGTCATAAAGGAAAAGTTCTTAATCAACTGTGACAAATCTGTGCTCACTTAGAAGTACTGTGCTATGATTATTAATGCAAAATGCAAGGATTTTTCAGTTTCGGACTTTTCAGTCGAAATAAAGATTTCAACTCTAAATGAAGACAAAGTGGTCCAACCCATGCTTCTTCCTGTGTGATTGTTAGTTTAGCAGTTGACTGTCATTTGTTTTCAGTCCCATCAGATGTTGTTCAATACACATTTTCCTAGTATCTCAGTACTTGTGAGTGGTTTATAATGGAGGTAAATTCACCATCAATAAATTTACATGTGAAATCTGTAGATGCTCTCTAACATTAGTGGCAAGTTTTTGCAGTAGCCCTTCAATGTAAACAGTGAAGTCTAGAGACTCTTCAGTTTGTGGTTTTTATGTTTTTATCATGGATTATATGACACAGCGCTTGTGGTGGAAGGTCCCTTCCAGTCCCATGTGAACATTTCCTGAATCTGCTTCTTTATATTTTCCTTTAAATCTTCTAGGTAAAGTAACTTAACCAATAGAATTACCCTGTATACCCCTCCTACCAACATGCCTTCCTGTTCTTCCTTTTCCAGGGCTCAAATTCTTTTCTCTTTCTCTAAAGTTTCCTGAGAAATTGTTTCATTATGTCATTGAAGGAAGCATGTCATGTGCAGGAAGCATTTCAATGTCACCTGAGTCTGTATATGCATTTGTACAACACAAGTCCTAGTGCATGCAGAGTACCCAAAGGCTTTCCATACTGCCTCAATATCAGAGATGTCCTCTGAAAGTGGTGGTGCATGTAATCAGACCGTGATTCTGGATAGAATAGTGAATAAACAAAACATCACATCAGCAAACCGTCTGAATATTCTTGATATTTTGGTTTTTCTGCTGCTTGTCACATTTCTCCTCTGGTACTATTGCAAAAAGTCAGTAACATCAGGTGGACTTGCCTGTCTTTCCTTGCTTCCTGGCGAGGGCGTACAAGCCCACAGGGAGACAGCAAAACGCGTTTTGTATGACAGCACATGCATGTTGCTTACTTCAGCTGACTGTCAGCAACAAAGCATAAGGCTGTCTGCTGGTGAAAAGAGAGGGTGGGAAGAACAGTGCAGGGCACCTGTATGCCAGGGGGGCCCGAGTATATTAATGCCACCCACTGCTGAGCCATCTGCAGGTTATTACGCATGATAGTGATTTGATGGACAGTGAGTTATTAGAAAGGAGTCATACCAAATCCACTGCTTAAGTGCATCTGCTTCTGCTATGCTGTTATTTATCTCTTCACCTTACCTTCAACATTTGTTTTTCATTCATATACTGGCAGTGGCACATGGCGGGAGTCCACAAATGCATAAGATAGCAGCTAGTTGAGCCCCAAAGGAACTGTCTTTTAGCAATAAATCTGAGGAGCAGACAGCAACCCACACTTTGGTAGGTACAGAGCAGGTTGGTCTCTTGAATGCTTATGTATGTGCTTACTGCAGGGTACATTACTTACTCAGACAGCAAGAATGTGACATCAGTACAGCACCAATGGCAGGGTCATTCCCTAGAGACCAGTGAGGTGGGGATTACAGGAGGTCCCTTTTGAGGGACCTCTTTGACGCTAATGCAGTACAGAAAGCCAGTGGGTCTCCTGCATGCACCAGGCTTGCCCAGGGGAACTGCAGTTACCCACCTCCTCCCTCCTTTTGACATGAATAGTTGTCACATCCTCTTCTTGAATAATTAAGCTACAGCTGAATAATTCAGAGTGTTTTGTCTATTGTCTGGTGTTGGGCAGGGGTTGGCTCTCTGCAGCACCACACAGTAGTGTAATGTTGTTGCTAACTCCAGGGGTAAGTTTTTTTACTAGAAGGCGACCAGTGGTTTTTCCATTCTCTCTCTTCTCTATGTTAATACTGCCCTTAACTCTTTATCTGGAGGTATCAGTAACCAGTCTGCCCATGCTGCAAAGTGGGGAGCAGTCTCTATCATCAGACCAGTGAAGAATGGATTTCCTTCAAATGTCACCTGGACAACAAGCTGCATCATAAAAAGAATGTGGTGTCCTTACTAGCAGCCTCGATCAGGCATGCAGTAGGAAGGCTCTGGCTTTCTCCTTGGGCTGTGTAACAGGGTTTTATCTCCTGGCCCTAAAGGGCTGATGGTGGATGGGCTTGAAGGAGCTGGAGAGAAGCTCTTGTGATTGTAGCCAGGAGGAGCTGAGATGCAAGGGAAGGTTCCCACTTCTCTTGAGTATGAATCTGCTATCAGAGGCACATCTCCAATCTTCATCCCACAATGGAGTGTACTTCCCCTGCACATGGAGTACAAGAGCTTTTCCTGCTTGCCAGTTTGACCCCAGCTTGAATGGAGGGTAGAAGACACTGCTTGAACTGAAAACTCAGCATTGCCACTCTAAGAATATATTCAAAACATAGTAAAAAAATACTGTTCATGTGTTTCCTTTATCATCCTCTACTCTCCCTCACTTTCCTTGCCATCATCTGCTACTACTGCTGTCTCCCACTCCAGACCTCCTGCCACAGGCATTTTCCCCTATTCTGCTGGCCTAGCAAAGGAAGGGGCTCTGCCTGTGGAGCAGTAAATCTGCCCCAGCAGCACAAAGGGATTTGCAGCAGCAAAGACAGGTACTCATTGGCTGCCTCCCTTCTCCAAGCACTGCCAGGAGCAGAGGAGATGCATACGAAGTCACCTGGCCTCAGCAAAAGCTGTGGACAGAGCGCAAGAGATGCTAAGCAAGCAGTTTTGAGCAAAGGAAGTAAAATAAATTACTGATGCAATTTCACCAGTTTCACCAACTCTGCCAAGGATGGGTTTGGCCCAAGGAAGCAGCAGGAATGTGGCACATGAAAAGATCAGACCTGGGAACTGAAGTCCCGTGCTCTACAACCCACACTGGGGATGCTGTGAACACATGAGGACAGCTGTACAACTCCACAATTGCTCATCTTCAATTCTCTAACTCTGTAGTATCACTCCTCAGACTAAAACCTTAATGAGTGCCTGCCAAGTTCTTGTAATCACACCAAATTTCATAATTTAAACATGTTTTGAAGCTCCAGAGAAAAAAAAGTACATCAGTGGGAACCAGCCATCTGGAAAGCTTTTGAGTCTTTTTTTGCTCATTTGTTTGTTTGTGATTCAGCTATTCCAGTACTGTAAGTGTGATTTAGTTATGTATTTAATTTTAAAGTTTTTAGGTTACAACATGAGTTTTAACTAATAGATGAAAGCACAACTCACACAGGGATAATTCACCACTGTGAAAGGTAAATGATTCCCCAAATGATGAATGAGGTTTGTGGTTATGCCAAGGTACCATCCATACCATTATGACCTGTTACTTCTTCCTGATGCTCTTTGCACAATGTCATTTTGCAATGTCATTTTTCTCTTGCCTCCCAAATTGTAAGCGAGGGTCTTGAATTTAGGGTACAAAGAAAGAGACAAAAGCAGCCTCACTAGCCATGAGCTATTAAAATATTATTGGTTAATTCATCAAAAAAAGAAAAGGTAGTGATACAAAATGCCTTCTAAAAACATTATTTGAAATATGCCATGAACCCAGGCCAGGTGGACTGTACATTATATATTACAATATATGCCATCTCCGCCTTCATTCAAAATCAAAACTGCTTTAAATAAGTGATTAGGACGTTTTTTTTAAATGACTTATCCTGGCTGACTTGTACCATATTATTGCCTTCTTCATATGAGTTTATGGATTTGCATAATTGTGTTTAAAGAAAAAGAAATTGGAGTGAAAAATAGATTTATAGAGTATGCTTTGGTCTCAAAAAAAAAAAATCCCCGTTCTGTTTCAGATAGTCCTGCACACTTCACACACTCCCATTCATACTGTGCAGGGAAAACCTCAATGTCATTCCTGCCAGCATGGGGAATTGTGGACAAAGCCCAAAGTGAGAGACCAGAGGAAGAAGCCGTAAGGCAGATGGCTTCTCAGCACTGCTATTGTTAAATAAAATCACAAGAGTATCCATATCATATGGATATTCAAGAACCAGCGATAGCATTTTCAGAAGTAAAACACAACTTGGATGGTATGTCTTAATGTTACCTTAACCAGAAGGATGAGCTGATATTTTTCAAATCTGGTGCTTCAAATGTGATCCTCCCCACCATTAATTAAAAAAAAAAAAAAAAAAGGCAGAATGAATTGAAAGTCTGTTCCATATTCAGTATAGCTGTCCCAGCACTGTATGACTGCTGCTTGTGGGGGCTGAGGAAGTCTCAGGAAGGCTGTACGCAGTACTCAGGGAGACAGACACTCACCACCTTCCTGCCCAAAGCTGATTTCCCAGGAAATGAGGGAGAGTAGAGAAAGAGAGAATTAAAATACCTCTTCCTTGCAGCAGCTAGATAACCTGTGAATCCAACATTTCACACTTAGAGATGGCAAAAGCCAGGTAGAGTCAGGCTACAGCTCCTAATTTATAGTCCAACAACGTTTTCTTTTTTTCAGAAAAGTCTGAATACCAGACTTAACCTTTCTCTTGAGCAGTCTCCATAATTAGGATGGTCTCTTGTCCTAATTCTGGTCCTATCTCATTTTTTTTCAGCCAGTGGGGTTTTTTTGGTTTTGTTATTTTTATTTATTTGAATGGTCCATTTGAAGCATCTAAATGATAAAATAGGAGAATTGAACACAAATTAAGGTGGAGGAAGAGAGTAACTAACAAGTGAGCTATGACAGCAAAGATGACAAGTTTTGTGGAAAGGAAAGCGGCACAAGCAGAGGAGTGGAAGGGCACAGAAGAAAGGGTAATGACAAGAAAAAGATAGTGAAAAGATGAGACAGCAAAAGGGTGTAACACAAGCAAAAGCTACACAGTAATCTACTATAAGGAAAAGAAAAACGGACTGCAGGAGCAAAATAGAAAAGAAGTCAAAAGAATACACAAATATATTAAGAAAACAATTAAGAAACCAATGAAATGTCAAATATAGAACAAAATTATAAAACAACATATATGATCTTGGAGGAGATGGCATCAGTTTTCTTTTTTTTTTTCCTCAGCTGTATCTCAGGCAAAAACTGTAGGTGTTGAGTGAATTTTTAATTGAGAGCATAGATTATTTACGTGTTCACAGCAGAATGTCCCTCCTTCCTCTACCCCCAGTGAAATTCTTTCAGCAAGTATCAAATCTTGATTACCAGTATTCTTGCCATAAGTAAAGGCTGGTCCTCTATTCTTTCTCTACCTTCTGAGAGTACATTGTTTTGTGCCTGCTGGCAAGCGAAGCTTCAACTGAGAAATTTCTCTTTAAAAATGTATTTTAGTGGAACATGGCAACCTAATCTAAAATAGCTGTTTATAGCCTTAGGATGCAAAAAAACAACTGTTAACATGTGGATGATTCTACAGCTAACATTTGTATGATCTTACATCTTGATGTGAATATATTTGAATGTTTTGGGTGCTGCATAATAAAGAGGTGGTTACTAAACTTAGCAGCACTTCATGTAGATTAGACATTATAATTGATGCTTACAGAACAGGACCCAGATAAATTAGTTTTTATGTTGCTCCAATTTCACTGGTTTAAATTAAAGAGTTACTTAAAGGACCTTTATAGCATAGGGAAAAAAAAGTGCATGTATGCATGGATGATGGCAATAGTGTTTATTTGTTCTCTGGAAGTAGGTGGATGTGTTGTTATTCCTGCCCAAGGTGATCTCTCCATAGCTCAGTGCTCTGTGCTGCAGTCTCGATGCATCACACTTCAGCCTTCTCCAACATCCCTGGGCTCAAACACTTTCCCCTTTTGCCTGCCCTCTGCTTCACTTCATGTACACTGACAGCATTACAGACTTCGACAACTCCCCGGTTCCAAACAAAACCAGAACAATACTGCTCACATTAGTTTTTGAATCCTGTAACCATCCTTTTCCAGCATTAAGGCCTTGGACATACCATAGGTTTTCAGCTCACAACTCAGGAGCAATATCAGGGGAGGCATTTAGCCAGATCAGCTCTGGGGAGCAGCCCACAGAGCAATCCTCCTTTAGCTGGCCTAGACAAAGAAACTACTAGAAATCCTCATGTGCATATTCCTCTGCCTGCCTTCTCTCCTCATCCCCGCTCATCTTCATGCTTCATTCAGCTCTTCCAGGGAGTCCAAATCTGCACAAACATCTCCTCCTGTTAGTCCAGGCTTTAGCAATTTTTGAGTTAAAGATCTGTCTCCATGCACAAAGTTTGGAAGCGGAAGACCTTGCCTAGAACAGAAATACTCTTGTTTCTTTCTCCAGAGCCTGCTCACATACCAAAAGCCTTTAATGATCAATATAGATCTGCTGGCACCATGCTGTGCCTTCAGCAGAAGAAAGACTGACAAAGACATAAGATACAGATAATTCATACTAGTCAGGCTGGAACTTGTATATTGGGGTAGATAACCCAAATCATCCCAATACTATATTATGTGTGGGAGACAATTTACTGTACAGATGCCAAACCTGAGGCCAAGAAGCGAGATTTGTACCTCCAGAGCCAGGAACATAGTTCAGCTGCAGCTGATCAATGAAAGCCTGAAGTAGGTAGGACAGCTCGCAGATTGTATTGAGGTACAAAGCTGTTATTCTGAGCATAGACTGCAGCCCAGGACATCTTCCTCCCCAGCCACAAGCACTGGCTCCTAGAGATACTCTCCTTCATTCTCCCAGCAAAATCAGGAACAGGTTCTGTATGCTCCAGTATCAGTATAATTTAGTCTGGTTAGGGAGCTCCCTAAAGAAATCAACTCCCTCCCAGGCAGTGAAAGGTTTTAAAACCAGGCTTTCAACCTGGCATTGAAAGGCAAAGTGATACTACCACATTATGGAGTAAAGGAACAACTTGGGTATCTGACTGCAGAAGAAGACTTTGAGTTGTGCCAGATTCAATGCTCTAAAATAGTCCTCCTTCTGCTGTGAAAAGTGAGAAACCTCGTTTTTCTCCACATATCCTCTGAAGGAATATCACAGATGATGTTTTAGAATCATAGAATCATTAAGGTTGGAAAAACCTCAAGGATCATCAAGTACGACCGTCAACCCAACACCACCTAACACACTAAAACATGTCCCCTGGCACCACATCTACACGATTCTTGAACACCTCCAGGGATGATGACTCCACCACTTCCCTGGGCAGCCTGTTCCAAGGCTTGATCACTCTTTCAGTGAAGAATTTTTTTCTAATATCCAGCCTATGTAGATAAGAAGGAACCCCCCAAATCCAGAGTTTAACTGCAGCACAAATAGTCCTGAATCATTGCCATCAATGAGCGCTGACAATGCTAGAATGAAATTCTGTCCTAGCAGCTTCTAGTTGAGCTGATCCATTCTAAACACTCTAATCTAAAATTATATTTATCACTAAAATCCTAAAAGCAGGAAATACAATCATCAATGTTTGATGAAAGGAAGGAATAGATAAGATTTTTTGGTATGTAGAATCCCTAGTTAAATATTGGCAAAAAAATGGGAGGTGAAAACAACAACAGGCAGGGAAAAACCTGTAATCAGGCTTCATTAATACCGTAGTTAATTGATTTTCCACTTAGATTCCAAGGAGCAGCAGGAAGCTTTCTTTAAGGTGGGTAATAGATTATCACCCACTGGAGAGGCAGAGAGGAAAGAGATACTCATACCTAAAAGGTTAACTTTTTACACTTTTGAAGACTTTAAACCATTTGTTTCAGAAGTTAGTATAAAACTCAGTGGTGCATTTTCCATAGCCCAGTTTAAGTCTTAAAGGAAATGTTTTTTTCAACTTTACATGATAAAAATAGATAACTGTTTTCACTGTTTGTGAGACCTCCCCTCTCCTTTTATCATATCTGGGGAACCATAGATTGAAGAATCTGGCATTGCTTGTCTCTGTCTAATTACTTGGCCTACATTTTGATTCTCTTTTCATGCAGCAATTCAGATGCTGTGACTAGTGGTATGTGGAGAGAGAAGCAAAAATTACTTTCACAGAATGAAGAAGAGGGCAATAATATCCCAGGATCTACTACATCATGCCTAAAGAGGCACCAACACAGCTTGAACTGCTCTGAATTCTCAGGGTTTGTCTACACAAGGCTGTTTTAATTCAGTTCAGTTAAACCAACACAGACTTTTAAGTGGTTGGTGTTGACTAAGCTTAAACAAGACCAATACAGTGCCAGAAGAGTTGTCCAAGAATATTATCAAAGTAATGGGCTGTCTAAACACCCAGATATATTTAGATAGGATAGAATACGCATGCTTTGGGACTTAACCCTTGTAGAGATGCAAGGCAGGTAAAGATGTCCCAAAAGGTGGGTTATCTCCTACCTACCTATTTATAAACACACTCTCTGAAACACTGTACTCAATAGCCTCATCACTGCTGCAAAGCCTGTATGCTTTTATTCTTGTCTTTAAGGATGTCATTGTAAGAAATCAGAAATCAAGTACACATGCAAATGCACACCTGCTATACATATGATATTGCTGTGTACATAGGCTGAGTATTGTAGCAGGCTCTGATTTACAAGAGTAGGCAGATTAGTATTTTTTGTACCTCAAGATAACTTGAGCACAGGAAGGATGCAATTCTCACAATTGCTCTCAGAAATCCCTTACGCCGTGTCAGTCCCAGATGAGCTGGAGAGCAGGGGTGTCCCGTGGTGTCCCTGAACGTCCTGGCTCACTGCCCTCCTTGCTCAGGGACCTTCCTGGTGAAAGCACACCTGTGACTCTTTCCCAAGGGCTTTATTAGCAGTGCAAGGAAACACAAACAGAACCTCCCCCTGAAATCCCAAACCTTGATACATTCATTATGTTAGTGCTGAATTAATCCCAGTAGTCTAAATCCAAGAGCAATGCTGCTTTACAGATCTTTCTAGCTCCAAGTGCACTTTTTTTCTTCTAAAACCTTTTCCTATTTATATCCTGCTTCAACAGCTGTGCCTTATTCCCCATTCAGCATCCATTTTCCCTTAAGAAGAATAATTAATTTAGAACTCCAGGCAATAAGACATAGGTGAGAAACCAGCTTTCCTAGTGTTGCCTTTCTTTTCTTAACCATTAAATGGTGCAATTCTGCCTCACATTTACATGGGAATGCACCTAAAATCAAAATGAAAACCAGAAAATAATTCCTTTTAATGCTACGCTAACATAATGAAACACAGGAGGAATTGCAGAAGTCATATTCCTCTACTGAAGTATTAATTCATCATGGGTTCTTAGGTACTAGAAAGTCAAGAACTGACAAAATTAGCCTTTGATGTGTCATCTGCACTTAAGCAACCGCATGCTTGCCCAAGTAAATAGTTTCAAGAAGTATTTTCAGGAATCTCACATGCAGGAGTAGTACTTCAGAGATTTCCCCATCAAAGTGGACCAGCCTGCTTGCATTTATTTAAGCTTTCTGTACATGCTCCTACTTTGTAGTCCTGAAGGCTGCTGGCAGTCAGGTGCTTCAGTTACCAGGTGAATCTCAGACCTTTCTTAGCCAAGATGATGGAACCAAGAGATCATATTGACCTCTCAGAACTAAGGGAGCTGTCAGCTTAGGGCTTCAGTCTGAACTGGTCTTAGGATGTTGTTGACCCTTACAAAGAAACTCATCCTCTGTGACTGGAAAAGATAGAGGGGAAACTGGGGAAGACTCAGTGTCATCCTACTCCCAGTAGGGTTTTAAATCCTCAGTTCTCCAAGGACCCATAAGTTGAGATATTACCTCCCTTACTGTCTTGGGTTACATTGGTTCTCACAGAAAGCTCACCCTGATCTCAGGGAAGCTGCCAGTGCATGCAGGTGTTGCAATAGGGTGTAGGTGTCCTGAGAACATATAACCAGGCTAAATGACTGAGATCATCAATATGTGCAAGTCTTGTGCTCATGTCCAGTCACCAATCTAAGACTGAGGTCAAAGCCTCTTTTGATTTTAGTGCATAGAAAAGCCTTTTATTGATGTACTTAAGTATGTGGAGTAGCTTATTCCATATCCTTCATACAGTGGGTGACTTCTGCTAGCCTACTTTTTGAATTAATCCCCTTTAGAGCTAAAACACCAGTCATAATGGTAAAAAATTATATTACTTCCTCCCTTCCCCCCCCCCCCAGCCAATAATGGCACAGTATATAAAGTATGGAAGTGAAAACATTCACACATGCAGTGCTTTTATCACTGTGAGCCTAGTTTGACTCCTCTTTTAATAAAATCCAGGTGATTCCACCTTTCCAACACAGCATGTGCTTACACTATATGCATTGTGTTTTGCAGATGCTACAAGAGAAGCCTTACGGAGATCGACTTGTGGACAAGAGCAATATAAAAACTACTTATAGTAACTAAAAGCATCACTCACAGAGGATCTCTCAACTTCTAGCAATGACCTTTCAAGCTGGAAGGATACACAGCCTGAACAGGTAGGACACATTGCTCATTATTTTATAGTAATTTTTTTGCTGTAAAGAATGCTTGTACAAAGAAAGAGCAACTTACAAAACTGTTTTAAAATAACTGGATTTGTCTATAACAATAGCTAGGTGAACATTTAAATAAAATAGATGTTTTTAATCTTTAATGTCTATAATTAGTTCATGCACCATAAAAAACCAGCACATCATTACTCTTCCTCTCTACTGAAAAAAAAAAATCAGCAAAGAAGAGAAAACCTGCAAACCCAGTATTTTGTTAGCTCATCTTTTACGAGTCTGGTTCCTATTTAGTATGCGTTTAGTGACAATGCATTCAAATGAATAATTTAGACCTCAGATGACAACTTTTCAAGAGCAGTTTCATCAATGTCAGACAGCTTCCTTTTTTTGACCATATAAACACAAGACAAGAATCATCACTGACATTATTAGTTTTGGCTTATCTTCCTGCTGTTTAGATAGGAAAGCCCCCTATCACGATGGTGAATTAGCATTGTTACTTTTAGAACTTCCTGATTATAAATGCTGAATCAAATGTATTACCATAAACCAAAAAAAAGTCCTGCCTTGTACCAACAATGCTAAATCACAAAGCCAGACATTCCTGGGAAATGTTAGAATTAAGTTTGCACCATCTTGATTTTGCAGTTTATTACTTCTGTGTTCTTAGGCACTGACAGCAACCTTACTGATAATAACAACCTGGCTTACAACAGCAATGCCATGTTTACTCAGATGGATGCTGAAAGCAGGAACCCACCCCAGCTCACATTGTTTTGCTTTGTTGATAATACGTTCAGTGGCAGTTAAACACATATGTAAGTAAGGATTCTTTTAAAGGACTTTTATGTTCAGCTGCATACGACTGCTCTGCATTCTGGTATTCATATGAATAGCCTCACTGGGAATAGCTTTAAATTAAGCACCATGTCTAGACCTTTTTGTTATGGGTGTATGGACCCAGTGGATATAAGCAGCTCACCTTGCCCTGCATGAAACATCTCAGTTCAAGGCAAAACCAGCACCAACCTTGTAAGGATTTTTCCCATGCATGTGGGATTTTTTTTCTGGGTTGTGGCTTATCATTTCACTTTATTCAGGGAAGGATATTTAGATTAAGAAGCACTTTGAAATAAAGAGATCAGCTAAAAAATATCACTGAGCATTTAGTATTCCCTTCTGTATGCTCTTGGAAAGATTTTTTTCAGCTTTCTCTTCAAGCCTTATATTGTTTCCTGATATCAACACAATTTTATGTAGGTGCACACCCTATATAAGGTCCTAAGCTGCACTGTGTTTTGTTGGATTCAGAAATAGAGTTAAATTTAGCAATTTTCTGATTGGAAAAAATGCCATTATTCATGTGCCCTTGTACCAACTCCCAGGCTACCGCCTGGCTCTCTTGATAATATAATGTTCCTGATGTACATTATCTCAGAGGTCAATGTGAAAGGAAAGGTGTTATACAACTCTCAAGAACAAATCCTCCAAGGAGGAGATCTCAGGCACAAAAATATTATAGCCTAATCTTGGCACAACATCTGCGGGGTTCTTACACAATTTAAATATATGCAGTGCTCCCTTCTTAAGTGTTACTTGCATCTGAGACATCTGCACTTCTTCCGTACACTTAGTATAGTCATAAGGATATCTGGCCACAAGAATGATAAAAAGCAATGGCCTAATGGGCTAAAAGGGGGGAAATATGAGCTTATTCTTATTTTTGAGGTTACACAGAGGTTTTTTTGATAGCGTATGTTACTATGTGAGTAACCTGCAAAGGCAAATACCTAAAGACGGCAGTCTAAATACAGACACAGTTGAGCAATAGCAGTCAGTCTGGAATCAGAATTTTGCTTCCCCTACAGACTCAAATTTAAAATTTTGAATTTAGTTTCTCGGTGGCTTGATTGCTGTGTCTGAAAATTATGTGTAATGTCCTCTATCAGAGAGGGTGTTTTGAAGAAGCAAAGGCTAAAACTGTGTCAGCACGACAGTCTGTGCATGAGTGCAGAGTAAACTGGAGTTAGGAGAGACAGCCTTATAGTACCTTGGGTACCAAAATGCACATTAGGCTGTGCTGAGGTCTTTACTGCTGTGGCCAACTTTACTTCTGCCTCCCTGTAATAAGGCCCAGTCACTTGTGCAACTGCAGTGCAGGCACAAGTTGATGCTGATGCAGCTGTGGTGGAAATGAAGAAGCCATGCAGCTGCAAACAGCTGGCATGGCCTCGGACAAGGAGCTGTCAGCTAATGAGCATTAATGGGGATGAGAGCACCTCTAGCCTTCTCCCCTCTCCATCCCCAGATCTGCAGCTCTGAGCTTCTTCATGTAGTGAGTTGCATGCAATTGTGTATGAAAGCTGTCAAGAGCTGGTGATATATTTTATTTCCCTGAGAGGAAAGGATTTACTGACACAAGCCAGGAACTGTGATGAGATCTTGTATACCAGGTGAGTGTGGGGCTAGAAATCAATACACCAAAATTGCTGTGACAAGAAATTAGACTCACTTAGTGAACAAAATTAATTAAGACAAGCTATGCCTCACATCACACCTTTGGATGACTGATTTAACACTGTTGCTTCCTTTTTTGTTTTCTCCCAGAATGACCCCTTTAGAGGAAAACATTTATATAGTGCCACTTAAAAAATACTGAAAGAGAAAATAATAAAAAACATTGGCAGTCCATTTTAATGAAACACTCATTAATAAAGGCTTAATTATAATGGTGCTGAGAAGCTTAACAGAAAATTTAAAAAACCACAAATGTATGCAGAAAGTCACTTGTGCAGCATCTTTAGCAATTGCTTTTAAAGAAGCTTCAATGGGAACACTTTAAATTTTTTTCCTATTCCTTTCCCTATAAACATCAATTGTCCTACACTTGCACTGATTGTAGTTGTATTAAATAGGTAAAAAGATTTTCTTATCAGCACCATGCTAGGAGTTCTGCAGAAGTGATCTGAAGATGAAGCAAGAGGCTCTATGAACCAGAGAAGTAGCAGACTATAGCAGGAGCGTGTGAAACTGTAGAATAAGAAGAGAGACAGGAGTTGGTGACTGGATTTCTCCAGGGCTCCTTGGCTCTTTTAGTAGAGATGAGAGCAGGAGAGACACATGACGAACCAGTATCTAATAAACTCTGTATCTCATTATATACTTGCAGTAAGTGGAAAAAAAGAGCTTCAGTCTATATATTTATATGTATGTATTGCTGGCAATCAGCAGAAAGGATGAATTGTCTGCTTTCTCATAAGTCCTCCCCCATGAGTTCAGATTTCACCTGAACATACAAATTATGCAGTTGTGGTGCACAAAATTGCCTAGCCCTCAGGCAGAGCTGTATAATAAGATTTTCATTGCCAGCAGATTAAAATTCAGTTTAACACCTATTTGCCCTCATAGAGCTGAACTGGCAGCAAAATGAGATGAACAGGGCTCTCCTTAGCACTCTGCTGTGCTGCCTTGTCGATCTAGGAGCTGACAGTGGTTATTTATATCTTTGCAAAGTAGGTATAAAACACAAGAAATCATTATGGTTGTGCCTAGACTGGGAGGCAGAGGTATGTCAGCACACCCCATGGTGCTGCTGCCCGAGTATTTGGGATGCGAGGCAGGGCTGGTGAAGGGGTGCACAGTGCACGTGCACCAGGGAGACAGCAAGTGGTTCACTTGGATCCCGAAACTAAGAGATGCTATGTGATTCTATGGTCTGGTCATGGGCCTGGGTAGCATCTGACAGTGAGGCAGCCACTGCTCATGGACAAATCCTCTGATCTGCACTGAAGAGTGCTTTTTTGGGGGGAAAAACTCCTCTGCTGACAAGGGAAGTGTGCTATTGCTAATTAAAAATATAATTCAGTAGGAACTGGGGTTTTGACTATTGAAGGTGCAGAGATCTAGAGCTCTATAACTATGGGTGACTTTCATTTACAACTACTTTCAGACTGGAGTTTGAGATCCATTCCTGTGCAGATCTTCCTTTCAAGAAGTTTGAAGAAGGATGGGGATTAAGCTGCTGTTCAAAGTTCATCTATTAAAGTGAAAACTTACATAAAAAGACTACAGTGGTATATATGTATACAGTGTATGCATATAATTTGAATAGCTGTCATACAGAGACAGAAGAGAAAATAAGAGGCTACATGCTCTTCAAGCTCTAACCCCAAGCCTCAACTGCTTCCACAGTCTCAACACAGCTGGAGGTTTTTTGCTAAATTTTATCAGTAATAAAGCAGTGAACAACCGGGAAATATGAAAACAGCATAATTAGACTTCAGACTTCACATTCCAGGGATGTGAGTGGAGCAGCTCACCACCCCTTTGCAACCAAAGGCAAATCTCAAGAAGCATTGCAAAACCAGCCAAAAAAGATGTCACTAAGTGGTTGCATTTCTATTTGGAATAGTTAAAAAGCAAGAGCTGTATTTAATTGTACTTTTGAAAGAGAGGTAGTTCCAAGCAGATACGTATTTTATTTGAAATTGAAATGCTGTGTTTGGGTTTGTTTTCTGAGTGTCTATAAGTGCTGCACTTCTAGGTGATTTTTCAAAAAAATATTGGTGAAATCTAGCAAAGCTTTTTGCAACAGTTTCAATGAAGCAGTGCTTCTGGGGTAGTGAGGTTATGGCACATTTTCTGCAGGATGGCTTAAAATATTGGGTAGGAATTTCCACAAGTGCCAAGTCCTGACATTCTAGATTATCTAAACACATCTACCTGTTCTAGAAAAGGAAAAAGTCAATTTTGAAAATTTTGCCTATTTATCCTTTAGTTTCTCAAAAACACTCAATTTAAGGGTGATGTTTCTGAAGCAGATATTGAGAAAAATGCTCTGGTCTGAGGCTCCCCAGTTTATCATAAAATCAATACCATGTGTTAGTTGTCCTCACCATCTCTGAAAAATCAAGTCATAAATCTTCCTGGCATCTCTATTTTTCTAATTACACTGTGCAGCGTTGATGAACAAAGAAAGTGTTTTTTGCCAAATTGTATGTCTGGAGAGGCTTGTGAGGGGGAATGTATAGTTGTATAGATAAAGCCTCTAACTCCAAATTAACGTATAGTGGAAAAATAAAAGAAATAGGAGTTGCCATAGAGTATGGAGTACAATATACACTTTGCATTAGCATTTCTGAGCTGAAGAAATGGGCTATCAAGATTTAGGTGATATGATGTTCTGTATTCTATTTTAAAAGTATCATTATCAGCAGAGAACATTTAATATAAATCCTTCTTAAGGATTCCCTGCAGGAATAAGGTGGACTAGTAACAAAGCCTTGATTTATTCAATAACACATACTCCTTTTTCCTTGAAAATGTAGACAGGGCAGTTGCTTCTACCATCTTCATGGTTCAGCTGCCACTGCACAAATGTTCCTTTATATCCAAGGAGTACCTGGGTGCTGCTGCATATCCTTATGTACAATGATCTCCATTCACACACCTTGCAAGAAAGAGCAAACAATAACACAAGTATTTGCTAAACACACAGAAACTGATACAAACTCCCATTTCCCACCCCCCCACCAGGATTTTCATGTAACAACCTGTTAGCAGGCACATGAAGAAAGTCAAAGCAAGAGCAGGATTTGCTGCCTTAGTTCTTAACTTTGCAGCCTTGTAGGAGAGAAAGGAGAAAAATCTGGGTCCTCACAACTTGTAGCCTGTAAAACCTGCGTCAGTGCAGCTTTACCTGTTCCCCAGATATGCTTTTGCTTCTCATTTATCAATCCTGCCTCATGAAAACACTGTGCTGTAGACACATGTTCATCTCTCTTATTCATTATATGGCACCATCAGGCGCACAAACACCCCTTAACAATCTTTCAGTGCCTGTGGTTTGGGGCACATTGCACAGCGGGGGCAATCCAGAAGATCTCCAAGAACACATGGGGTACTCTTGTGGAGGCTCCTGCTAGCAACACATGTCAGGAGTGACCCTTGGGATGATCAAAAATAACACGTCTATAGGCTGGGTAGATCTTATTTTTCAGCATCCTAGTGGGTGCTGACCCACTGACAAATTCCAGCCTTAAATTAGGCATGCAAGGAACCCCACTGGGGTCAAGGAAACTGTTCAGCTGAGCAAGGCTTACACACAAGAACTGCAACTGAAGCTCTTGCTAATTGCAATGAGAACAGGCTTGGCCCTAAGGAAGGGATGTACCAAAACCAGAAGAGGATTCTTAGGACAGGAATTGTGTCCTTGGGTGAATTTACCTGTAGAATACATTCCAAATATAGATATATAATAGGAATGAGTGATTCAGAAGCATTGATGGGATCCAGACAAAAATACCTATCAGCCAGCATGCTGGCTATCTTATTGTTTTCCTGTATCCAGTCTGCTGTGTAAGAGCCCTCCTTCAACCCAGTGTCTTACATTAGCACAATTATTTTTCCAAAGGAGACTTTCTACTGGCTGTGCATCAAAAACCTACTTTATGAAAGAAGTTGCAATGTTGTTTCTGGTATAGCGATCAGAAACCCAACAGGGAGAGAAATGGAACTCAGTAAATGTAACTCAGAATTACATTGCTGTAACATGTCTACTTTTTAGTACATGACTCTGATCAGATTATAAATAGCATGCAAAAAAGAGCAACCTCCAGACATTCACCTTACTGCTACAGTTAGGCTGAAGACATAGGAGGATTCAATACCTGTGTTATGAATTAGAACAACAGATCACTTCTATTCCCACAGCTTTCACAACCTGGCTACAAGAAAATGAATAGCAGTGTAGGGGGAGCTGGCAAGTTATGGTCTGTGTTTGTAAGAGGAGGAGATGGCAAATAACTGCATGTAAGGTTTAGTGCTTTGTACTAAGTGTGGGTTACACAGTGAAACCCTCCTCTATTTTTCTCTAAACCATTATGCATAACATAAAATAGCAGCCTGTCTTAATGCAGTTCAAACCCAGCCCCTCTCTGATATGTGATTTAAAGATGCCTAAACCTAGTTTATAAGCAGCATCTTTCCAATTAGGATCAATCCCAATAGCATTAATCCTGCATTTTTCAGTGCAGTTAAAAGAAAGGCAGAGGAAGTAAAACAAACTACTTCACTAAACAACATTAATGCCAGCATGGCTATAAAATTGCTTTCTATGCGGCTGTGATAATTCAAGCATCATCTGTGCTGGGGAAGAAACATGAATAGTTGGTTATTTTGGAACAATATTCACCTACCTCCCATCCGAAACCATTTATTCTACTAAATCATTTATTTCCCATACTGTGCTCAGCTGACAGTACCATACATCAGCTCATCTCTGAAGAAAAGATCTGTATAAAATTCTTCATTGAGTGGCATTTGCCCAGCACAGGATTCTCACACCTTGCCCTGCAGCACCTTCTTTGAATTTATCAAACCTCAGGGAAGGCCAGCAATTTCCATTTTCCCCCTAAAAACCCAGCCCTACTTTCCATTAAAAGCTCTGATCTTTGCATCCTGTCCCACCCCCTCATACACCTCAGTTTCTGTAATCATTGCCTTATGTAAGAATCCCAGAACTGGGAGCAGTTATTTATCAGTGTTTGTGCACCCTCCCTTTCTCCCTAAAGAGCACTAAAATAACCTAACAAATCCTCCTTTGATTTGTGGGGGCCATTACATATCCTCATGCCAGATGGTATCCACTGTGACTCTAAGAGGAGGGATGCTGTGGAAAGAAAACAGGTTGGTGCTGCTGGTACCATGGGGTCCGTGCTCTCGTGTCCCCCCTTCGCTCATGGCAGAGGTCCTGTGAGACACAGCAGGCATGTGTGGGTACCCTGCTCTGCTGGGTTTTGCACAAAGGGAGAGATGCAGGAAAACTGGAGTGAGAATCAACAGCCCCAGAGCCTTTGCAGCATATGTGCATGCAGCCAGAGAGCCAGACTTCCTGGGAGGCTGTTGGTGCTTTTATTGTTTGCCTGTTTATTTTCAGGTGTCTCTCTTGCAGCGTTGTCACTCAGCTGTTTTCTAACTGACCTGGCAGGTTTTTACTGCTCTCTTCCTGCTTGCTGGCAGAACAACAAAGTCTGGAGGACTTATGTGCCCCGGCTCCTGCACAGTAGCTGTGACCAAAGCCTCCTCCAGAGGAGAGTAAGTTTTTGCTGACAGATGCCTATGTTTGAAATGTCCATGTGTATTTAGCCCCCGATCCGGAGATCACACTCAGCCTTAGGCACATCCATATTGCTGTCACCAGGCTATGTAAAGTAAGGTAGGTGCGTTTAAGTCTTTCTTGTGGGCTTAAAGCTTCAGTTTATTGTCCTGGCAGCTTACACAATCATTATGTAGCCTGCAGTGCTCTAGGTTGATGATTTACAGAGCAGCTAAAAAAGAAAGTTTGCAGCATGCATGTATTTCTGCAGTCAAAAAGCAGAGAATAACTTCCTTGATCCATTCTGGGGAAGAGCTTTTTCAAGCAAACATGTATTTACCCTTTTTAATAGGCACTTTGGTCAGAAAATTTATTAACTCAGCACAATTGTCTCCTGTGCAAAGCACCAATAGGCAGGAGTTGCTCCAGGAGAAGTCAGTGGTACATGCCCTATAAATGCCCATTAGATATCATACAGGCTGCTGGGGCTAGCAGCAGCCTTATAGGGATAGATATATCCTCCAAAATTTAGTTTCTGCTTCAACCTGTTCCTTGTCTTGCCAATTCAGTTCATGCCAAACTTTTTTTTTTTTTTAAATCTCCATTGACTCTGTCATGAGAAGTTACATTGTGGAAAGCAGGTGGAAACTAATGTTACTTCAGAAAGCTGTGAGGGTTTTAAATCTAGTTTGGAAAAAAAAAAGAACTTGTTTTTTTAAAAAAGAAAAGGTTGGTTTTATTGTCAAGAAATCTCAACTTATTATCAGTCAGATGACTTTTTGGTGCAGACAAGCCAGCACCCTAGTTTGATATTTGTGTTCCTGGTATCCTCTATCAGCTTTGGTCTTTGGGCAAACCATTTCTTCAGTGAGCTGCTGCAGCCTGGTGCCCTCAAAAGCCATATTTGTCTCTGTCTCTTGCCAGACCACCTTCCTTCTGTTTCTCCCCCACTTCTGCAGAAATGAACTCCAAAGACTGTACAAACAATATTAAAAGACCTCATTTTTGTAACTTGCCACCCAGATGAAATTAGTTTTGCTGATAAGGGAAATCCGCTTGTTTGCTGGAAGAGACAGGAAGCAGCCGTGCCAGCTCAGGGTATTGTACACAGACAGAACTGTAAATAGCAGCACTCAACCTCTGAGTTCATCAGTGGGCCACTTCTTCATTAAAATAACCCAAACAATTTCCTGATGCTTCCCTAATTGCCTCTCTGAAATTCCTCTCCCTTTGGCTTGAAAAAATAGTAGTCAAAGTCCCTTTTACCCTTCTTCTCTTTAAAGCTACATTGCTTTTACTGACAGGGTTGAAAATTGAAAATTCACCTCAGGCTTTTGCTAAGCAGAATTTAGGCTTCTTGATTTTATTATTCGCTTATCTTCCACAGTGGTGGTATATAGCAATAATCAGTAAATATGAATTTTACATTTCAAATGTAAAGCTACCTGGTGTCATCATCACATAATCTGTGTTATAAGAATGCTCAGTTTTCACCTGACCTTTAGAAATCAGCAGATTCAATTACTTGTAGCATTTGCTGAAGATCCTCCAGGGATCTCACCATAAATTATACTTTATTCTACAAATAGATATGACAACACTAATCAGCAAATTAAATGACAGCAATCATTCCTGCAGAGATACTTAAACATCTGATTGAGCTGGTACATTGGACATACATAGCCTACAGCTTCAGCCTGCAAGAGATACTGCTCTCATGCACAAGAAGCTGACCTTGCAAGCAGGAATCTGTAGGTTGCTTAAGATGTCTGCTAAAAGAAGAAAGAAAAAGGCTGCTGCCTCCAAGCAAATGCTAATGGACGTTAATGGATTGTGACTCCAGTCCCTTCATTAATATTTTGCTCTGCTGTTGCTCCCCATTTGACTTCACAAAATTACATCCAGACTGACCAGGGCTGGACACTTCCTAGAAACCACTCTTTCCTCAGGGTGGTGTAAGGCATGGGACAGTTGTCTCTGCCCAGCACCCAGATACTGCATCCCTCCAGGCAGCCCTTGCCAGATGGACCCAAGGGAATACCTCCTGGAGGTATACTCAATAGCCTACTCATTAAACGTTTCACAGTGGACGGGGACCAGACCAAGTCCCATCTCCACCCTCATTGCCCTGTCAAATTGCAGTGGAAGAGTCTTGTTAAAACCCCATACTGTCAGCCAGCTGCTGCTGGGACTATGCCCCATGTATTGCCTACACAGCATGGCGAGAGCAAAAATGCTGGACAGGAAGGGCAGGACACAGAAGGGTAAGATTGTTGGGTGCAAAAGACTTTCTACAGGTCATGGAGCAAAAGAGACCATAGTTCAGCCCAGGCTTGTAAACCTTTGGCAAAGAGAAGCGTGGAGGTACTTGAGGCCATGGCTCTGCTGGGAAGGTCAGCCAAATGAGCAGCGAGATACATCCTGCACTCACAGGCAGTGTCACCTTGATCTGACCCTATCCTCAAGCCATACATTAGAAGCAGGTGGTGCAGGAGGTGGGGGAAGCATGGAACTGAGAGGTGGGATTGCATCCTCTACCACAAGCTGTTATTTTGACAGCTCTATTACAGTCATATAGAAACAACTCCTGGGAAGTGTAAAGCACTGTAAAAAAAATAATCTGTCCTGCAATATGCCAGCTTTCACTGAGGACTGGATGCCAATGAGAAGATATGCAATGGGTTATTTGTCTGGCATTTTCTTTGGCCATAAATGGTTATTGTTCACCTGAAAACCACCATTTCTCTTCTTCTGTCTGGTTAGTTGATCTGATGTTTATTTTATGGTTAATCCATCTGATGTTTATTTTGTAGCAGCCCTGTCCCTCAGGAGATGAATTCATTTTTCATGTAAGCATGAAGACTGCAGCCCCAGCTGAGGGAAAGGCACAAACAGGCCTTTCCTGAGNAAAAAAAAAAAAGCCAAAGCAGCACATCCCAGGTTAACAATGGTGTTGCATCCTGTATAGACCAAGACTTCTAATTTGAAAACACAGCAGCACTTGAAGGAGTGTGACACAGTCTGGAGCCACTTCTACAACAGCAAATAGAGGGACATGCAAAAATCTCTTTGCTCTGCCCAGCTTTGAGTGATAGAGATCCATCTTCATAATCCAGCAACACACTGGGAGTGGATATACCCAGACACTCAACACCAAAAATTCAGCATTAAGTTTCATTTTTCTTTTCTTTCTTCTCTAAATTGCGCATAGCACTTTGTAGCAACACCATCTGATAACCCAACACAAACAAGCCTGTTCATTTGTATTGCCCCTGGCATTCTCCAGCTACATCTACAGTTTTCTCTTATTTAGCACTCCTCCCACCTTGGGGAAGTAAAGCAGCAGAAGTGCTGATGGAGGAGCTCCAGTCACACTCCCTTCCAGCTCCAGATGGCATTTGCTCAACAGTGATAGTTTGCAATACAGAACAAATAGATTGGGAGGCAAGTGCATGTTATGGAGCCTTACTCAGAAGAAATGCCTATCAAGTACTCCAGAAATTCACTGTGACTTTGATACATTTTTGTTTGACAAAAGATATCCTGAAAAGTTTATATTTCATCCCTCATTATTGCAAATTGTTCTCCCAGCTGAAGTGCCTTTTCTCTTAGGCGATATACTGCAAATTGGTGCTGCACTCTGATAGTCAAGGGAGACTCAATCAGCATCTCCCTTCTGTCAAAGGAATGACTTCAAGGGCTTCACTCTGCACCTAACACTTCTTGTGAAGAGGTCCTTGCAGCAAAAGGGAAACTTTTCAACCTAAGGGACAACACCCAAGTGATGCTGGCAGGAAGCATCCTTACTGACAGCTCAGAGAAGCTTTAACTGTTGCACAGACTGACATACTTAATCTCTTTCTTCCACTTACAAACTAATGACACTAGCAAATACTTCTACAGGAGATCAGGTTGAAGACTCAACTGTAGGAAGTAACATCGTAACTTGCTATAGGAAATTTGTCTGCCACAGGAAGGTAATTTCAATTTGAAATAAAATATTATTTAATTCATTTGTATTCTTATTTACTTACAAGCAGCCAAAACCATGTGTACAAGTAGCACTACAGGCAGTGTGATGCAAGTATCCAGGCTGTATATCCAGAAGCTTTGTGGTATAAGGGAGGCAAAAATAACAACCTCTAGAAAAACCAACTCACCCACCCCCACAATGGTAACCACACCCTGAGCTTTGGACCCCCCTTTTTATGGCCATCTTGAGCTGATGAGGGTCAATCCCTCCACCCTGCCCCACCTGTGAGTCATCAGGATTGACTCACTCTTCTGTGTCTCCTGTGCCAGGTGGCCTAAGAAGCTGCCTGTAGATGTGTTTTGGCTCTTCAAGGTCTACTAACATACATGCCTCCCCATTGCCCTGCTGCTTGCTTCTCCTGGTGCTTTCATTCTCCAGTATTCCCATTCACACCAGTCTTAATTAACACTTCTACTGCTGTCTCTACAAGGGTGCACCAGGTCTGCAGAACTGCCAGCAACTTCATCCTGTGGGGGGCTGTGCTTTGGCAGGGATCTGCTGCTTGTTTGTGGTGTTGTGCTGTTGCCGTTATCTGACAGTTATATGGCCTTTGCAGCATGTTGAAGGGGTGTGTGTACGTCACTTAAGCAGAAGATTGTGATTTTGCTGTTAAAGCAGGTCTGGTAAAGAATGAAGCCTTGTGTCCACTTTCGAGCCCACAGTGTACAGCTGGGGAAGTTGTACTGATAGCTTCTGCTATGCCTAAGTAGCAGGTTTGCAATGACATTATTATTTAATCTCTAACAACACACTTCCAAGTGTGATGCCAACCTCAGTTAATGGCACCATCACCACGTTGAAGTGCCTCCAGTGTTTTAGGGTGCCAAAAAGTGGCAGTTACATTCTCTAAACCCTGGTTCTTTGCTTCCTAAGCTTGCTTTCTTTAGAGCGCGCCAGAAAGCTACAGTTTTGCTAAGGAGCATGCTCAACCTCCGTACTCCTCACCAGGCAGCTCAGGGCTTAAGCGCTGGAGGGACCCTCATGGGAGGTCTTACTTTGCCTCACTGGGAGAGGTGTCCTGTCCTAGGGGTCAGTTTTTAAAGCACCTGGGAGGAGAGGACTTCATCCAAGCCCCACAGAGGACTGCAACACACTTTCTGTTTGTCGGGAAGTGATAAAGTCTCGTATGTAGAAGACAGTACTGCTAGCATTAAACTGGTGCAGTTATCTTGCACATCAGGCTGGACTATGGGAAGAGAAAATGCTTTTGTTGAAGTGTAGAAGCTCTGCTCAGCCCAGAGTCATGTTGGGAATTACAGCAACTCAAGGACATTTTTAACTCTCCACTCTGTCTCCACCACCTTGATGCAGTTTGCCAAGGATGGTGAGACAGGCTGCCAGTCCCTGAGCCCTTTTCTCTTACTTACCTTTTTTGTCCACATATTTTTAAGCCAGCATTTAGTCCACTGGGGCCATGGGCTTAGTTGGGGCTTTGTGGGAGGCTCATTGTACAATATTGATATAGTAAAAGCTACAAATAAAGCCTTTTGCTTACTCCCTTCCCCCTTTCCCGTGTCCTCTGCCATGGGCATTGTGGTGTTGTTTTGAATGTTTTTACAGCACCTCTTGCATCTGGGAATGGTTACAGGAAAAAATCAAGACAGGGCAGATATTTTAGCTGTGGAACACCAAAGAGAGTTTCATTTGTTATGAGCTGGAGTAATTAAAAGTAATTTTTGCGTGTTTTGGATGAGGGATGCTGACTTCAGTAAGGGCATGAGCTGTGCAAAGTGCTTATTTTTATAGTTTTGACGTAAATCATGGAATGTTTTCATTCTTAATTTGGAACACTTGCCACACATGTTCCAAGTCTCTACAGATAAGCCCAGGCTCTTTTCTTCCTCAGGACATACATCCATATACATTAATGTCCCAGGGCTGACTGCCTGAGTCATTTAGGTGGACTGAAGACAGGACTGAGACATCTTTTAGAAGTGGTTACTTCCAACTATTTCAATAAACCACTGATCCCAGGTGAGATGCATAATTTTGCTATCTAAAATCTGTCTTCTTCTCTGCAGAAGTACCATGGGTCATTTGCTTAACTAAACAAGCCCAACCTCCTTCCCCAAACCCGGCACATACACAAAAATAATTTCCTTGGTAATATTTTCCTTTGGGGATGTTTAAACTGTCAACTGTGCTGAGCTATGTTCCCCACTCTCATTCTTTCTCATGTGGAATATCCTGTCAGGGGGAACTCATTGCAAATTTATGTTTTGAAATTTTCCAGAGGATTTTGTATAAATGCACATACAAGAGACTTGCGAAATCTTTCTCTTTTGAAATGGTCATATGCTATCAATAGCTTCTAGAGCTAGTATTGTTCAGCTTTCACAACTAGTTCAAAATATAGTCAATGCAAACACTTCTGGTACCAGGATAGCATGGATGTATCATTTTCCAGGTCAATCGTTGTCTCAGGGTATGGGTGCTTGATTGTTGGCTCATCAACATTGAGACCGATTTCAAATCAACCCGTATTACTGGTATCATTTAGCGTTGAAAGAGGAGCTCACTGCATTTCCGATTGTAGCTTCTCTTATGTATAGCAAGTTCTACTTGGCCACCAACAATAAATTCTTGAGAATGGTAGGGTGCATCTCAAACCTCTAGACCCAAACGTGGGAAAAGCAGAGGCATTTATTTTGTTTTAATCTAAGACTTTGACTAGGAATCAGTTATTGTAATGGACAGCAATACAAAGCTTTGTGAACCCACAGAGCCTGTTTCATATGAATAGACACTTAAGAAAAGGGTTTCTCACGTGTGCAGTCTCAGCTGTCAATCTCTGCAGCCACCCACAGTCAGAAGTAATGGTGCAAGATCACCACTAATAACCTCAAGTTGAAACTTTTATTAAACTGTATTTAAAATCCATGACAATCTATCAGTTAAGATCCAGTAAAATCCAACAGTTTAAATGATTAATAATTAAAAGCTGCTTATATAGAAATGTCACATGCCAAAACACTAGCTAGAACAAGCAACTTGGCACAAAAAATTGCGTTACGGCCTTTTCATTTGTTGCAATAAAGAGGATGATGCAATAACTTTCATTATTAAATTGATTTTTTTTTTTTACTAACATGGCAGAAATGCCTTTGTGGCAATAGAAGGGGTCTTGGCAGACCTGCGCCTAAACAGTGTGTTGATGCCTGAGCTTCTTGCCTTACAAGTCTCCTGTAGGGAGAACACAGATTTAGCCTAAATCCAGCCACAGCAGTCATGAGTGCCTGGCTGTCAGCGTGCCTGAATAGGTTTCATCTGCAATGAAAGCCACAGCATGGCTCCCATGGAAAGCTGCCTGGTAAACTGATGTGATTTGTTGCAAGATGAGTCCCGTTCCTGCTGTAACCAGTGGCAGATCACAATTTTGTCAGGAAAAGCAGGATCAGGCACTGGTGGCTGGTGCCTGTATTTCTGATGTGGTAAGGAGTGCTAGCCAGACAGATAGCTGAAAATGGTTGGATAGAAACAGCCCTCATCCCTTCTTTCCCCTCTGCTATAAAAATACTGCATGCTTTTAATCAATTGCCTGTCTTCTACACCTCCTTTTGTCAGTGGGTTTGTGGCCTTTACTGATTTAGAGTCGTTAACTCTGATTTTATGGCAGGTGTTACGATGTTTATTGGGTTTTGTTTTTTTTAAGTATCGCCTCCTACAGTCATGTGAAAACAGTTTGCATTTCACAGCTCAGGAATGGTCCCACCTCTGCTGCTTGCCAAAGAAGGTGCAAGCATGCAACCAGTAACTGCTGTAAGCACCAGTAATATTCTTCAGGATAATTCATATCATTACAAATACAAATGAATTCTTTATTTAAATAAAGCCTCATGAGTCTTTCAGTTTGGTTTTTGAGTGGGTAGTAGTAGTGAGGAATGCGCTGGTTTTGGCTGGGATAGAGTTAATTTTCTTCATAGTAGCTAGCATGGGGCTGTGTTTCAGAGTTTTGCTGGAAACAGTGCTGATAATGCAGAGATGTTTTTGATACTGCTGAGCAGTCCTTACCCAGAGACAAGGCCTTTTTCTGCTTCCCACACTACCCCACCAGCGGGTAGACTGGGGGTACACAAGAAGCTGTGAGGGGACACAGCTGGGACAGCTGACCCCAACTGGCCAAAGGGATATTCCGTACCGTATGATGTCATGTTCATATAAAGCTAGGGAAGAAGGAAAGTGAGGACGTTCGTGGTTATGGCGTTTGTCTTCCCAAGTAACCGTTACATGTGATAGGGGACTGCAGCTGTGTGGTGCCTATTGCCGGCTGGAGTTAAACCATGACAGGAATCAAACAACTCCCACCCTACTTGACAGATCATCCCACAGTCAACACACTACACTGATTTACACCATACTAACAGACTTACATCCTTACAATCATGGCCCTGATTCTAAGGACCGTTGTAAGAAATTAATCTGAGTGGCTGATACCAAGTGTTGATCTTCCAGCAATTGCATTTCTCCGGGCATTTGTACCATCTGCATCCACGATGCTGCTGGGTTGCTGAAAAATTATGTGGTTTGGACCAGATCTTCCTCTTGGCTGGGCGAGCACAATATTATTTTTATTCCACTATCTGAAAGGGGCAGATCTGGTGGCAATTTAAAGATCATACATTATCATAGGCCATGGAAAGAATAAATTATGCCCTTGAGCCCTTCTCAGGTCTTTCAGCAAAATCAGACATCTAAAGGAAAATCTACTTCTTTGGAAAGCCATAGAGATGAGTAATGGACCCAAGAGGACTTGGGGTCCACACATGAAGGGATTAGCATGATCCACCAGCATGGTTTTGTCATCTGAGACAGACTCAGGCACATACTTCATGTCTCCCTGTTTCATAACAGACATCTGCACGTGAAAATGGGGGAAGACAGGAGCATGCTTCATTATAGCTCTGCTTTGTCTTCTTATGGGGCAATAACATCACCCTTGGCTTTTGCAGAGAGCTGTGGTTTGCCTTTTCCACTGTGAGTTTGCACCGCTCCTGTTTCTTTCTGATACGCATTGCCATAGACTGCAACAGCCCTCGATTACTCCAGTAACACTTTAGACAATGTGATCACAATCATCCAAAATGCTGGATGTGGAGCCCGCAGCTCTACTGGACATTTGTCAAGCAGTCAAATTACATAAAAAATATCCAGTGCTCCCCCTGGATCTTGTTGCATTAATGCAAGGAGTAACTAGACAGCTTTGCCTCTGTTGGCATCTAGGATAACCTCCCCCTCCCCCCAGTCCTGAAAAAACCCACCCCAAAACCTACCTGTTAATTGCTGCAACTGGGAAAATTTCCATTGGAGATGGAGGGATCCATCTGCAGTTCCCTGAGCGTGTGGCAATGGGCAGTCCCAGTCAGTTGACCTAAGGCAAGTCTAAGATGATCTAGGGATTAAAAAATGAAATAAATATCCTTCCTCCCCTTCAAAAAAGAACAATACCACCCCAAATCTGTGGAAACACAAGGCTTCTAGTCTGGCTCCTTCACAGAACATTTGATGGTTCATTTAAAAAAAGAAAATAAAAAAGCAGAGCAGAGGGTTCCCTCGTGGACTGTAAGACCTCCAAAGGACTTTTGGCAGCTTCTGGAGATATTATTAAGTTTTCAGACTAGGTATGCATAGCACAATAATTAGTCCCCCTGAAGAGACCCCAGTAATTGATGTAATTTTCTGATGTCTATTATGAAAGTATGAAATAATTCTTCATAAAAAACAGCACTGGATATTCACTCTGTATTCCAGATAGGCTAAAAATCAATGTTCATATCTGTCTAGTAAATTCTGACACTTAAATTTGTAGTGTGAAGAGCTCACAACATTGTGCACTAACAGCTGTAGAGCTAACAAGAGGCATGAGAGCACGCGGTGTGGAGGTGATGCTGCAGGGATGCTCCTAAGGTGCTGCTACCTATCAGCAGGTGTATGAGCACCAGTGGAGAGGCCAAGGCTCCTGCATTCCTGCATGGATGTCTCACTGCAACCCAGAATAAACAAGGTAGAACTACAGGAGCCCTTGTGCCTGGCGAGAGTGGCGGCTGTGGGTGGCCAAAGGCCTGCTGAGGGGGAGGCAGTGGCACGACACGCAGCAGCGAGACCCGGGAAGGAAGAAGGGTGGGTGTTTTGTGCACCTGGAGATGGTTTGAATCCCCCTAGATCTGTAAATTGGATTAAATAGGCTGCTCAAGAAATACCCTCTGTGTTTCTTTAAGAAATATTGAAGAAATTGCTTTCTGGAACAAAAAGTTATCAGCATTATTTTGTAGAGCTGGTTCTTTACTTCTGGCAATGCTCCAAAGTGCTCAGAAACCAAGTAAACAGGGAAGAAATAGGACATGCCTTGCACATTGGCATTGCAAGTACATTAGATCAAACACCAAACAGTTTTCATGCATTTTAGGACTGGGGCTACAAAATGCAAGAGAGGCAGAGAGTGCAATTCCCTGCTGGTCAGCAGAGCAGCTCCAGAAGCCACTGGGTCTTATGAGGCTGCCCCTTGTCTCCTCCATCCTAGGTTTCTGCCAAGGCTGCTGCAGAGCATCAGCTAGTGCCAATGAATGGGAGAGGTTTTGAAAATGAAAGTGCAGCCCAGGAGAAGAGCAGGAACTTGCCAGAGGAATCAGTTAGTGTAAAAACCAGCTCCTTCCCATTTCACATGTAGTTCCCATGCCGATTTTCATACAACTATTTTTAAGGTAGCACTATATATAGTCAAATAGTACTTTGCTGCTACTATCCCAGTGCTTGTAAGTGACTGGAATACACAGAAAAAAAATATATTGAGCTGTATTAACTACATGAGGCAAGATATGATAATCGTGTCAAATTCACCTTAACCCATAGTGAAGTGGGTTCTGTTAAAGCCCAAGATTTTTACCACTCCGTGTAACACCAGCCCTGGCCCCTGTCTGGCACTGCTGGCACCGCCAGTCTGCAGCCATCACATGGCATGTCACAGTATCAGTTTGCAGACAGGGACCTGCAGCATCCCCTGAGGAGTTGGGAATAGCAGCATTTCCACTGAGAGTCAGATAATTTCCTTCTCATTAGTTACTTTGACACAAGAAAGTTATCACAGCTGACTGATCTGTCACCAGGCTAAGGGAATGGGAATTTGTAAAGCCGGATACGGGTTTTAAATTACGGCAACAAAATAGTTGCTTTCCATGGAAAGCTGCTGCGCAGAGGGAGAGCGCACACCCAAAGCTGGATTTCCTCAGGGAAAGCAGAGGAATTATTTTGTTGCTATCAAGGTGATACCAGGGTGTTTTCTTCCTCTTGCTGGGACCCTAGTATAATAAAAGGAGCTAACAGCAGCAAGATGTAGGAGGCACTCACTGGTGAATGCTCTGAAGCACTGGGCTAAATTGGGTCTTGCACAAGTGAGGCAGCACAGGGTTTCTCAGCAGTGCACAGAGAGCAAAGACCTTGTGCTGCCCAGGGTCCCTGTGCTGCCTGGGCTCCCACAGCATGGTGGGATTTCATGGCATCACTCCATGTATGGTGCAAATCCGGGCGATGCAGACAACACATGCTACTCATACCAGCTATGCACTGTCCCCAGCCCTGCCAAGGGGGGACTGGTACCATCACCCACCCAGCGTTTCCACAGGTATAGCAAAATATCACCTGGGGAGCGGGGAAGGACGTTTTCTCCTTCTCTCCCTCTCTAGCTGGGCCTGGCAGCTGCCTGCAGCTTTCTGAGCAAGGCACAGAAGGCAGTAACAGCGTGAAGAAGCTTCCATGGTCTCCTCCAGCCCATAAATCACAGCAGCTAACAGCCCTGCTGACGGCCAGGCTGCTGTCTCCGGCCTAGCGATCAGAGGGAGCATTTTGCAGCAGCAAAGTGAAAGCAGGGTGTAATATTTTTTTACGGAAGGGAATACAGGCTGTTTCCTTCTAGAAGTCTCTTTTCATCAAGAGAGGCTTTTTCCCTAGATGGAGAGGGAAGCTCAAGGAACTGAGCTCTCTGCTGAGATCATTGCACCCTTGGATGGAAACTGTGGCACACCACGGCCACTGCCTCCTCCTCACTGGGGCTCTGTCTCCAGCTGTTTCCCCGAGGCCGAGTCCAACAGTCAGCACTCGATGAGTCAGAGACGCGTCTTACCGCAGACTTTATGGCTTGGGTTAGCTTCCAGCCAGGGAATTCATCTGCTCTGCTCAGCTGGTGGCGAGCTGTGAGAGCACTTCAGTTGAGTTTCCTATTTATTGCCGAGGGCTCCTGGGATGCCACACTTTTACTGATTTAGACCCTTCAAGAGAGGCAGCTTGTTTTCTGGGAGATGTCTTGTATGGCTGAACCACAGAGAGCATGCTCATGGTTACCTTACTGACCCTGGCAATTAAGAGAACATTACAAAGCCTTTCCAAAGGGAATCACAACCTTCTGGGTGATCATACATGAAAGTGCCCTCCTGGGGGGAAAAGACCTGCAAGAGAAAAACATTGTGATAAGATGCATGGACCTTAAGGCCAGAGGACATTGTGAGACTGTCTGGTCTGGCTTTTCCGTTGCATTCCTCTCTGCTGCATCTATGTTGACTGCGTAGTGCAAAACACTGTGGCACCATCTTCTGCACCTCATCATCAGCCTTTTCTATCAGTGCTTAAACTTAATCACCTCTGGTGTGCCTATGCAGAAAGGAAGAAAATAAAGAAGATTATGCTCTGTCTCTAGCTTGCTTGCCTCCAGCCTCCACCTGTCAGCTGGTGTTACGCCTTTCTGCCAGCCTCCAGTGGTTTTCCTGTGAAAGCCCAACTTTCAGCTGTCAGTCTACAGTCCAGGCAGTGTACAGAGCCAGCTTTTCTCTGCACCTTCCTGAAAATGCCAGTACAAAACCTGGACAGAGCATTTCATGCCTGTAACCTTTCCCAGAGGAAGGCAGGTCTCCTGTCCTGCTTGCAGCTCCTGCCATCAGAAGATCAGATCTATGCAGTGACATTTACCAACTAAACTTAATCTTACCCAATAATAGAACAAAGTTTGTTTTTCCCCCACCCCCCTGCTTTTTGTTCTTTTAAAATTATTTGATCCCCATTACATTGGCTATAATAACTTATTTGAACAGGCCAATTATCCCATTGCAGCTCAGTAATACTATTTACATTACAGTTCTTGGCGATGGAAGTTGCCAAGCTCTCCTGCTCATTAGCCAGGCGTCCTCCATTGATACAGCAGCAGGATTTAAATTTCTTCTCTTCACATTTGTCAGGTTGGCTTCAGTTTGTTCCTAATTAGAGCTTGGCTCCTCCAGTGCTACTTAAATCCCTTCTACCTGCTCCAGTTAGGATCTAGCAAAGATGATTAGTACCTCTCATCATGTTTTGCAGCCCACTGTTCCACAATCCTCAGCCCTTTAAAATGGCATCGGTTACACAATAGTCAATGTGTTATCTCCAATATTTTCTTCTTTGTGATTTGCAAACTGAATACTTGGACTTCTAATTTCTTCCGTTTTTTTTCCCTTAGATCTTCCTGTCTATCATTCTATTCCCATGATCCTGATCCCAAGGAACCCGAGAACTGAACCTCTAAACTCACACACTTGGAAATAATAGGGAACTACATTGTGGAAAGCAGCACAAGCCCCAAGCCTATCCTCCTGATGACTGTCCTACCAGCACGCACTAGCAGAGAGCCTGTCTTCAGAGATTTTTTTAAATCCCAGAATGCATTTTTGCAGTTGGCTTCTTTAACCTCATGAGTGACCATCATGTGCTGCTTTTTGCACATGGCTTTAATTTCCTGCACTGGCCCTTCTAGCAAGTATCTCTTCCCTCACTGCACAGAAAACTCCTCCTCCTGAGCTCTTAACGAAGAGAAGAGTAAGGCCAGTTCCCTGACTCTGAGGAGGCACTAGGTCTAATCACACCCAAGCAGATCCTACAGTGTGTATTTAGGGAAGCTCCATGTCCAGGCAGAGCTGGAAAGGGATGTCAGCATTAACTATTTCAACTCTGCGGGAAATGGTAGGGTCATAGAACCGGTCTCACTAGCATTCAGGTGTTTTCTGGCTAAATCCAGGAGAGGATTTAGCTGTTTTTATATTATGTAACACTACTGTAGTCAGAAACTACCCGACTCCTTGATGCTGACTGTCAGAAGTGAAATTCAGATTTAGAGTTAGGTTCTTTTACTCCCTCTACAGTTACTGGAGCAAGAGGTCTTTGAATGAGCGCCCAAACAGGCCAAATGCAGTCGTTGAAGCCAATCTGTCATTAAGAAATGCTTACCTGAATTTTGTAGCTGAAACTTAGTGGCTTCAGGAGCTTGGGTGCTTCAGCCAAGGCTGGCAGATTTGACTTGTGCAGCTCCCACACTTGGAGCTCTCCTGAAGTCCAAGGGTATGATACAGTCCTTGTGGGTTAAACCTCCATCATGTCTTTCAAAGGTACAGTTGCTTACTTTGAAATGATTTCCTAGCATTCAAGTGCCTGCCCAGNACACCTAAATCAGATCGCACAGGAACGCATCCAGGCGGGTTTTGAATGTCTCCAGAGAAGGAGACTCCACAACCTCTCTGGGCAGCCTGTTCCAGTGCTCTGTCACCCTCACTGTAAAGAAATTTTTTCTCATGTTCAAGTGGAACCTCCTGTGTTCGATATAGTGTATGATATAGTCCTTGTGGGTTAAACCTCCATCATGTCTTTCAAAGGTACAGCTGCTTACTTTGAAATGATTTCCTAGCATTCAAGTGCCTGCTCAGGTTTTAGGAGGCCTGGTTGTACAGCCCTTCAGTCTGCTCCCCTTCTCCAAACTCTTCCTTCCCTGCTCGGCAATGTTGTTCCCCAGTGCCCACCCCAGCATCTCACTTGGATCCAAACACCCTCCAGCCCCCACCTGCAAGCTGCATCACTGTGAAGGAAACGACAATAAGGCTCGTGAAGTTGAGGATCAATTCCTTGTGCTGGAACCTGGCACTGGCACTAGTAATCAAAACATTCACTTACAGGGCAAAATAAAGTCTTTGGTCACCTTCCCCAGATGGTAGTAGCAGACTTCTGCTGCTGTGGCGAGACTGGTTTTCTTCCAGCCATCACCAGGAGCATTTGCAGAATTGGAATACACAGACAGCAACCCAGAGGGCTTGCTTCGCATAGTGTCTGCAGCTGCACAAAAGCACACAGCTCTGGCCCCGCTGCCCGGCCTTCGCGACACCATCTTCCCTGTGGTCGGCCTCCAAATAGCTCTTCCACACAGCCCAGCTTGCCACCCTCTCTTCCTCAGCAGCCAAGCCAGTCTCCTGTGGCCCAAGTACACCAAGCACTGAGGTTGCCTGCTCAGCTGGCTGTGAGAATCCTGCCTTGCCAACCCCGCAGGAGGTGAGGGCTATTTCCCAATCCTTCCCATGGCCTACCAGTTTTTTTCCTCTGTGCTCGCCATCACCACTTCCCTGTCACCCTCCTGAAATTCTCGCCACCATGGTGCCTCTCCTCGCTACACAACAGGCAGCTCACTAACGGGGCCTCAACAAACTCCACTCTTGATATCACACCCCACTGCTTGTCCTTTGGGAAGGAAATGTACACATTTTTCTTTTCTTTCTCTTTCCTCCCCACTGTTTATGTCCTAGTCTCATTCCTCTCTGTCAGGTTCATGAGCCCAACTTTCCGCTCTGTTCCTGCCTTCCTTGCCTGCTTTTACCCTGTGCTGTGTCTGTCCCCCTTGTCAGACCCCATTTCCCCACACCTCTCCTAGTGAGCAATTTGACTCTTAACTGCCTTGGAGACTATTTATTTTAATAGGTATATCTCTTAGTACACTGGATTAATATACCTGCTTATCTCTTCTCCCAGAGGTAATTTTTTACATTGTAAATTAAATAGGGAATGGCGAAGAAGTAGTAGAAGAAGTAAAGCTGCCATCATTCGTCAAAGTAGTTTACTTACTATGTCTGAAAATCATGCAATTGCTGTTCTACCAAAGCCTGTCCTGTAAATCAATACATTTTCTTACTGGTTCATTGGCTGCCGTGCACTTCTTTGGTTTCTCCCTTTTTTTCAGAGTACCAGCAAATACACACATTTTGCTGGGAGGGGAGGGGATGCCCAGGCACATGCAATTTCTCATTCTTCATTGTTGTGAACGCAAGACCCTGCAAGGAAACTTCACTGACCCCTCGTGGCACTGCCCTTCCTGGGAGCAAAGGGGTCAGGGTAAGGTCTTTGAGGTCAGTAAGGTCTCCTGAGTCAACTGAGGCTCTTGAGTCAATGATCAGAGAAAACAACTCTCTTAAGAAATTTTTATTTGTCCTTTGGATCAGTGATGTAAGCACATAAAATTACAAGTGGAAGAAACATCATGCCACAAAATTGCATAGAATTTTTACAAAAATGTGAATTATGCCTCTGAATCATAGATCGAGAAACCGAAAAATATGTACATGTTAACGGGAATATTTCATCCTACTTTGAAAGCAAATCATCAAGGACTAATCAATCACAGACACTATTAATACAATGTACAAGAGCAACACTGATTTCAAAGAAAGGCAAGCAATGATGTCCCTTTAGTTATCTTTCAGTGACTGTTTAGCTAATACATGAGCATTAATTAACATAATTATGAACATGTTAAATCTAAAATGTCTGGCCTTCATTAGAATTTTTAAAATTCTGTTTATACTGCCAAAACCAAGCTATTTTCAGTAGTGTAAAGATATCTGAAGTGCACGACCTAGTTTAATATAGACAGCTCTATTCTATACAGCAGAAAGTCCACAATACAGCATTTCCACACATTCAACACGGAACCAGGCAAATACATAAAAGGCACAAGACTTGCACATCATAGAGACCCTTTTTTCATTATCTTACTCTAGTTCAAGTAATATCAATATTAAATGATATCTGTTTCACTGAAATAGTTTGAACAATGCAAGATGTACAGTATTACACACTGCCTTACACCTGCGGAAAGTGGCACTGTACAGGTATAAAAAAATGTGAGTACAGGAAACAGTCAAATACAAACGTACAGTAAAATGACTACAGCTGATCGTATATTCAATCCAACCGGTATACTTATTTTTTTATATATATATAAATGAAATGTTAATTGGTATTTGCCCAAGTTTCTTTGAAGACTGTGGTGAACTCCTGGCTCTGCTGAAGTCCATGGGAACATAGCGCTGAAATTTTAAAGGAGCTAAGGTTTTACCAAAAAGCCTGTGCTGTACAACGGTTTCTATACTGCAGTAGTCTTCAGTTTTATTGTGAACACTGCTATCAGTTTATTCTTTTAATAATTTAGACAATACACCATTTTTACTTTATAAAATGCAGCATTACACCTTGACTACATTTTCAGAGTGATAAAGATCGATTTCAGAGTGCAAAACAAGGATTAACAGAGGACTCACCTTTCCTAGTATTAAGATGAAAGTCAGATTTTTGAATTTCATGTTCACTAATTTCATCATCACAAACCAGCATAGTTTAATCCAAAATATGATCTCCAAACAATGTGCAATTTTTCTTTCTTTCTGCTCTAAATTTAAAAAAGAAACACCCAAATACTGTTTGTTTTCCAAGATTTTAACTTATATATATATATATACACCATTATTTAACTGAAAACTTAAGCTTGATTTGTATTTTATTGCTTAAATTTAAATAAAATAAGTTGCTTTGAAGTACTAAAATCCTGAGGGAATGGAAGTAAAGTACAATATATTAAGATGCCTCCCTATGATTGACTTCTTTCTCTGATTGCTTTTTGATACAAGGTAAGGCCCCGATCTTGCAAACATGTATGTGAATGTTATTCCCCAGAACAGTTGCACTGAGCCCAGCAGTGTGCAGGAAAAGGTATTCATGCGAGTTTGCAGGATCAAGCCTCTCGATGCAAATCTATGTCTTTTGAGCTAGTTTATCCTCTGCCCTAAGACGCCTCAACACCACATGGCTGCAGGAAAGGCCTTTAGCATTATGCATTGGCTTGGGTACAAACAATAATCTGTCTGTAATGTTTCATAATTCCTATTTCTGTTAGTATGGGAATCCAGAGAATAGAATTTAGTTACCTTCTCAAATATCCTGACTTTCACAAAGTCTCTGTGTTGTCTGATATAAATTTCCCAAAATGTGCTGTTACTTCTCTCTGCATTTCATACAGTACACTAGCCTTGATTGTTCTTATTTTAAGCAGTCAGTTAACTGGATTAATACACATTTTTAAATAACAGTGATCAGGTTTTTATATTTTGCTTTTAAATTTCAGACCTAAGTAAAACTGAACCTCAGTCTTAAAAATAATGGAAGCTTCTGTTAAATTTCAAATACTGTAGTCCTAAACATTTTATAATCCTATCAAATTCGGTAAGCTTAAAATATACTTAAAATCAATACTTTTGAGTCTGCAAAATATATATCAAATTTATATTCTAAAACTACTTTGATTTACAACACTAACACCACGAAAAGAATTTTATGATTCAATGACTGTTTTTATAGCAGTATAACCCAGACGTTAGCGTTCATAAAGATTTTCTCTACTCACGTATCCCTGAAACATTTCATTTGGCCAAGAGACCATGCCGACTTCACGTAGAAACATGGCGTGTGTGTATAGAGATGGATGTGTGTGCACATATAGCTATATATATATATATACACACAAACATATATGCACTCACGCAGTGTAACAAACACAGATGTACACAGACACCGACAATCTCCAGGCAGAGTTCTTCTCTGTTTTCCTCTTGTCCCCACAGTTCCAAGAATTTTCAGCAGCAAATATATTTCTTTCCATGTGATAAACATAATATCAAGACAGCAAGCCACCAGTGCTTGCAAAGCTAAAAAGGATTAAATGTTTCAGTGCAAATGTAAAATGATGGTACAGCTGTCAAGGTGCAGTTATAAAGAAGGAAACAAATATGATTAAGTACTATTATAATATTCTCTATGATCTGTATTAGTTTGGAGCACTTTGCACTGGCACTTCAAAAGGAAATCTGCACACATTTGTCTCTGTACAATACACTGGTCTTCATTAAACATTCTTAACAGTGAACAGGGCCAGAAAATTACTCATTGTAAATTGGCCAAAAAAAAACAAAAAAGAAAAGAAAAAAAAACAGGAGGAGAGGATGGTTAACATATTAATTTTCCCATTACAACTGCACTAAGCTTTAGAATAATCATAAGATGAAGAATGAGAATGAAGACCTTTGCACAATACTTTTTATAAAATGTTCCTTTTGGGAAATGTGCACTTGAATGCAGATTCCTCCTGCCTCCCGAAGCACTTCAGTGGCAGCTCACATCGGGAGAACAGAGATGGGCAGCTGGGGGCTGGTGCGCCCTTGCGCACTGATTGTTGCTCGGGCAGTTAAAAAGTAGTATCAAATACTTTTTCTGGATTATCTTCTTCCAATTCCTCTTCACTTTGCAGAGGTTTATGATTTGATTTTCCACTGTCAGATGCCAGGGAAGAGGGGGCAGAACTGTGGTCTCCATCTTCGTTGATTTTCCCTTTCATGGCTTCCTGTACAAACTCCAGAATTTCCAAAGGCAGTCTTTTGAATTTGTCTTGGTATTCCTGATCAAGTTCCACCTGTAACTACAACAAAAGAGAAAAGCTATCTTCAGGTGTATCTAATAGGACCTGTGCTACTGTATGGGGAACGTACCACACGAGGCAGAGGGGGGGAATTAATAACACATTTTTGCATGATTCAAGAATATATGCCTTTCTTTTTCATATTAGCACCACACATACAATAGCCTATTGATTTCCATGCAGTCATTGCAAAGCTGAAGGAACGTGCAGTCATATTTGTGCATAAGCCCGGTTTTGGGTACCATCCTCGGGTATCCAAATCCTTAAAAGATACGTGGATTTAACTGTATTGGTGTCCATACTCCCACTGGCTTTCACAAGGCCTGAGTCAAGTGCAGTATGGATCACAGATAAGCCTTAGCAAAAGCAAGGCCTTTATTAAGCTTCAGGTAGTTAATCACACATTAACCACACCACAAACATTGCTCTGAGAATAATATAATAGCTTTTCTCAGATTTCTTGGCTTAGAGAAACCATTAGGAAAAAGTCAGTTGTCAAAGGGAGTCAAAGAGGGAGGGGGAAAATAGTTAAATTACATTTCTTAGGGCTACATCATGGAAAGTTACATTATCTGATTAATGCAGTATGTGTCTTGGACATTACTGGGGAAAAAATGTTGTATCATCAACAGGATGCAAAAGGCATGCAGAAAGAAATCTGGCTATCAGTCTTCAGGAAGCTGTGGGCCCTTTCCCAGTATTTATTTGAATAGCCTTTATTTTTAGTGCCCATATTAGGATCTGCACGATCCATTATTTAAAAAAACATTAATGTGTACGATGGTTTCAACTGAAGACAAAGCCAATTTTTTCATCATGACGAATATGAGCAAGGCAGGAAACAAAAGGGGTGAGTTCCAAAGCCAAACCCACTCCATCCATCCATCCATCCATCCGTCCAACCATCCACTGACCCACCTTCTTAAAAAGAGGGAGTCAGGTTCTGCTAACTGTAGCTGCAGCAGTTTCACAATAGTTTCATAGACAATTGTATTTTGGGCTATGTTTTTTTCCAGGGTACATAAACGTGCTATGAATTTTCATCCTTCCATTCCGTTCTTGAGTCCATCCTGTCTAGTTTCAAGTCTCCTTCACCCCATTGCGATGGCTCTCAACAGGTAATACAAATTTTCACTCAAACATTCGGCCTTATGCTACTCTTACCATCCTTGGTCTGCCCTTCCAATCCCATTCCCCATGCTTCTGTCCTGGTTTTCATCCTGTACCTCTGATTTTATTTTTGCGAGGCCTCTTCTCCTTTCTCCTGACGTGTAAATCAACGTCCTTAGCTCACCTGGTCTAGTTCTACATTCCTTAATTAGACAAATGTTGCAGTTTTTTCTTCCTCAAGATCTAAGACCTGGCTTTTTCCTTTTGGTTCTCCTGCTAAAACCCCTTTTCTGCGTTGTTTCTGGCAATTTTCTTATGTTTTGGCCTCAGTTTCACACCTTCGTGTCACAGTGCTGACAAACACTGAGTCTGAGGCACGAACTGTTGCATTAAACACACCCAGCCTCTAAAATAGATATTTGTATAAACTGTAAGACGATCACTACTGTAATACCCTTCTTTCATGAGGTACCCTTCTTTGTTTCCGGAACTTCATTTTCTGGCTTTATGTCAAGATACACATTTTTGAAGGGATCGTCCTTTCGTCTCCATTATTGTAAAACTTCCAAAAGCACATAGAAAAGTGCCGTAGCGTGGTTGGCAGGAAAACTCCACAAACAATGCTTATCATCCCTCACCGCCCAGCTCACTGCCGGGGCCCTGCAGCCCCAGAGCTCCATGGCTGCTGCCTCGTGACCTTCTCAACCACGAAGAGGTGACATCTGCCCTGGTCTCTACTTCAGAGTGACAGCAGCGTGGCAGTCACGTAGGTCATATTGCAAATCCAAAGATCATGTTCGAGGCAAAAGGTCTTCCATCATGGTGCAATCATGCTTTTGGTTACAGTGCACTACTAAATACCTGCACTGCTTAGAACAGGAGGGAGGGAGGGGAAGATGAATCCTTCTGTTTATTTATGACAATTACCCGAAGATGCTATCACAGAGTGAGATTTATACCGAACATGGGACAAAACATTCCTTGGGTTCATCCAAAACAGCAGCGATGGCAGAGGCAGTGCCTGCCAGCAGGCTCCGAGCACGCTGTGCACCATACACACCAAGTGCCACCGGCTTTCCATGTTCAGGAGTGTTTGCAGCCGGGCTCTGGGCTGCCAGTGCAGATCCACAGCAGTGTCTGAGCACCCCACAAAGCCAGTTAAAGTTAGTGCAGAGACATGGAGCTCTGCATACAATATTTTTTATAAATCTAGGAATCATGGAAAAGGCTCCAAAGCACCGGAAGACAAAACTTTATATAGGGATGTTAATTTCTTTATACAGGAGTATCTGAGCCAGACATGGGCTGCTGCATTTCCCCACCTCATTGTTGTACATGGAAGTACTGAATACATAAATTTTGAGCACCTCAGGTATAGAAAGAGGTATGTAAAATCAAAAGTCAGAGAAAGTCTCCTGTCTCTCAACTTCTTTCAGAACCTTGATTTGCTTAATTAGGTTTAAGACCAACAGAAACACTTGAAATCCCTCAGAAACGGAACATTATCTGAACTCAGTGCAACCATAAGCACGTTGTTAGATAGCAATTGTGTCTAACATTCACCTCCTAAAGTACTTCCAGTGGATAATCCCCCCTAAGTCGAGCGTTTAATAGAAATGCCCTGCATCTGGAGCTACCTCTCTCTCGTCAGTGTCTCCAGAGACAGTCTATATAGATATCTAATCATGGGAAGGTTGAAGCTAGCTGAGGAGGAACAGACAGTAGACAAGGAGGGTTGATTAAAACTGCAACGGTGTGCAAAAATTAGTTTTCCTTTTTATTTCAAAAGCACTGTCAGTCCTTCCGCCTGATCAGCTTCTGATGAGCACCTCAGAGCCCACTCCCTGACCCCCAAGCTATCACACAAGACTCCAGCTGCAATGAGGAGCACAACGGGTGAGCCTGGATGCAATGCAGCCATCCCACTGCCAGACCTGACCCCTTACTAAAGTCTTCCTCAGGGAGCCTGGGGCTTTCAAACCCACAACAACTTCATGGTGCATTGGCCACTAGCAAGTTGCCTGCTTAAAACTAGCTGGCTCAAACCCCAGCTATTTTCTTTTAAAAGCCTTGGTGTCTTTCTATTAGACAATGATAACCATATTCTGTGGCTCTGCATGGACATTATGGTCCATTTAGTACTGGAAGGCTGTTCTCCCATTAGCAGGCAGTAGTCATGCATGGCCTTTATTTGGCTTGCTGATGGCACAAAGAAGTTCTATGTCAGTGTGTGTGAGTAAAAAACCTCTCAGTGCAACCAGCACCGCACCAGACTCCAACCCAGTGTGGCCTTCCCATTCAGTTTGCTGTCCCCTTGGGTTGCTTCCCATCACAAGTCCACCTACCCAGATTTCTCTGCTCTCTAGCTACTAATCAAGGTGATCTATACATGCTTTTAGGATTTTGGAGCCAGGCAAGGGCTGGGAAATAAGACTGATGATTAGATGGGCAGATCATTATCTGGACCACTGTTTCCATTAACACATGACAACCTTCCTCCTTCTATTATCTCACTATCTGTCCTCTTATCAATCCTCTGTCCCCTCTTTAACCCCCAACCAAACCCACCTACTAATGTCACCTCCATGCAGCTTTAGTATCCCACAAGGGGTTGGAAACATAACCTCTTGTTCAGGTAAATCACACTCCCATGTATTTTACTTACCAGGAATGAGTTAATACTTTAAATTTGGAGCTGTCATCATTATGTGTTTGCAGTGGGGTCCCTGGGGACATGAGATGAATGTATTAGTCACTCTTGACAGCTGTGGCCAGTAGCTCTAACTCTTGAGTGTATGCTTCTATCTACCTATCCTTTTATTTTTTACCCAACAGTGCTACTTAAAAAACATCAGCTGATACTCACATCAGCCTTACAGAATAGGTAAGTACCAGTATTATTACCCCCAAATTACAGACAGAAGGAGAGAAATTAAGCTTAGGCAGGGATCAAAGCTTGGGAGGTGCTGTCCTCAGCTGCCACTGGTTTGAAAGGGCTCTCCTCCACTCTGTTTGTATGATCACTTGTCAAACTAGACATACACCAGCACAGGCTTGGAACAGGCCATGGACCACTAGGCCACCAAGTTGTCCTGCTCAAAATAACAGTAGGTATGTTGAGGCTTTGCTTGTGACTGTCCAGCCTCTGGTTGTCTGTACCCCACAAGGGTTCCCACAGGGAAGCCATGCTTGAGGGGCCCTCTTGACTTCAGCCCACTGCTAGGCAGCGTGGGTGACCGAGGANTTGTGACTGTCCAGCCTCTGGTTGGCTGTACCCCACAAGGGCTTGGGGGGCCCTCTTGACTTCAGCCCAGGGGCTTGGGCTCATGTGCCTGGGATGAACAGCACTGTGTCCTTTGAACCTTGACTACAACCAACACAGCCCCTAGCCTTAGGGATGGAAAACGAGCAGGGCTTTACAAGACTAAGACTGTGCCTTAGAGAGCAGAGTTCCTGGCAGGCAGCCAGCTGCCCAGCTGATTGGCTTGCATTCCCTTGCAATGCAAAGGGCTCTTTGGCATCCTTGGCTACAACCGGTTTCCAAAAAGGGTCATCATTCAGGGAAAGGCCTCAGCAACCCTTCCTTGGAATGTGGGAGCTGAAAATGAATATGGTAATTCAGCTAAAAGCAAGAAAAAGGCACTCAGGAAAGGAAGTGGATGGTATTATTAAGACTATTTATAGTAATTATACTTAGCTGTTATTAAATGTACCAAAATAATGTAGCATACCATAGTGTTAGAATCATGACCATAGCATTAAAAATGGTACCTGTGATCAATAAAGAATTACAAAAGTGGAAGTTGTGGTTTCAGACTATCCTGATCAAACCCCTGTAGACTTCTGCATACTTGCAATGTGATCTAATGAACTTCTGTTTCTACCAAGAACAAAAATAAAATGGTCACATGAAAAACACAGAGTGCTGCCAACACAAGTTACCAGGAGGGCTGAAGTTCAGATGGAGTGTTTAGGTTAAAAAAACCCAAGAAAATTTAAAAATAAAATAAATATGTTAAACCCCTCGATCCCTAATTATTCCACATTTACAGTGTTTCATATTATCTTGTCCCTGAATTTCAGCTTCAAATACTGAACTCCTCTCCCTTCTCACTACCTGAAACACATCTCATCCCTCTTTCCTGCTGCAGAACATTTTCTTCTTTTTTTTCTTTCTTTTTTTTTCTTTCTTTTTTTTCTTCCATTTCAGGATTGTTTTAAGATAACTGTGGAAAAGCAAACAAGCTGGGCTAATGAGGTATAAGAATCTAATAATGAGCTACCAGAAATTTCCGATGTAGAGCAAAGTTAAGAAAAGTTTTGCAGTAGCTCAAGGCATGGGAAGTAGGTATCTGCACAAGCAAAAATGGCAACTGCATCCAGGATCTCAGGTGTCAGGAGCAAAGACCTTACTGTGTGCATTAAAAACAACCAGTGCACTAAAATCTGACCCTATCCCACACAGAGGAAATTTGGGAATGCCTCTGTGAGCTGGTGCCATTGCCAGCATCTTGTGAAGGTCTACTGTACCTACCCCACGGCCAGCCTCCATGGCTTGAAGACAAAAGGTGGATACACAGCTGGCCAATACACAGCACCGCTTCCAGCTGATCTCCTCCCCTTCACTCTGGCAGCCAAGGGAAAGGGAAATTGTGGGGGAAAACAAATCCAGCCCATCTTCCTTCCTGCCACAGAAACACCTTTGAAGCTGTTAATGCAAACACTGCTGCTCCTTCCTGTTGTACCTTAAAAGCAGCATTTTGGAAGTCAGTAATGAAAGTGTTTTCCAAACAATCTTCCCCTCTCTTCCTTCCCCATGCAGCTTGAGATGCTGCACGCTTGATCTGCACAGAGGTGTGACCTTGTAGCATCATTCTCCTGATGTAAGATCCCATGCCAGAGACAGTTAGTTATCTGATGCAAAACCAACCCAATTCCATATGGACTGGGATTCATTCCAGATCATGTGGTTTTTTTTTAAATACATTTCAACTGAAAAATAATGGAAGGGTTACTACTTAAAAAGCATCTAAAGAATTAATCTCCAAGTAAAAACGTTTTGAGAAAGTAATGTATGGAATACAACTGGTTACACATTTTGGTGAAAAAACTCCCACCAAAATGGAATTCTGTTGAATCAAAAACATTCATTATGGCCATAATTGTTTTGATTAAGTTCTTCCACTGCAAAAATTTAATACAACTCAAAATAAACTTTCACATTTTTTAAGAGTTTTAAAAAAGATTTCAACATTTTTTTGAGCTCTGAGTCCAAATGTGAAAAATTTATAAGTTGTTACTTCCCCTTGAGGCAGAGGGCAGCAAAATATCAAAATAATGACCTTTTTTTTGGTATTTGGTTATTGTATTTATTCACCAGTTGAAGTGTGATACTAATCTGTATCCATAATTACCATGGCACTACACACATGCAGTATAATATTTAATTCCACATAAACAAAAACAGTACCTATTTGTTTGGTTTCTGGTGTGTCGCGGGTTTTTTTTTGGTTTTGTTTTTTTTTTTTTTAAAACTGATGAGAAACCTCAACTGCTTTCACTTCTGTGCAATTTCAGCACAACATATTTTTACAAGAGGCAATAGCTGGTCACTACATGGATTCATAACAAAAAGGGGACTGCCAACCTCTACAGGATATTTCTGTTTAGCAAAGCTCCCATTTTCCTTTTCATATGTCTTTGGAAATGTTTGTTTTGTTAACACCAGTGACACTGATATTTTCACTGGTCAGTGAAAGCATACTGCAACAGAAATACTGGTCTGAGATTGCGGCCCCTTTCTCACTCCTCCGCTGTTTCTCTAAATCTGCTAAAGCTCCAAATACTTATTTTTCTTCCTGCAAATGTGTGACCCATGTCAAAGATAATTTCGAATAGAGGATTTTGGGGCTTTTAAGACTGCATCAGACAACAAATATGCGTAATGTCAGTGACCTCAATTTAGCTTCCAAAATAGCACATAGAGAACTCCCAGATTAAGGGTACAGACAGCAAGCAAGCTGCTGTTCTGCTGCTTTTCATTTTCAGGGCTTACTTAATTAGAAAGCCATTCTGGACAGATACAGCATTAAAAGACATATGAGTAGCAAGAATTGTTAAAAGCACATGGAGGCTCAATAACAGAGAGAGTGAAATTGAGGAACAGAGCTCAGGGATCAAGTGATTTATAGGCAGCAATTTTTGTTTAATTGGAAACAGAAGGAGTTTCTTATTAAGGACCATGTTATTCCCTCCACTAAGCAGATTTTTGCTGGGAAGACGAAGGAGTAACCACTGCTTAGTTGTCCTTGCGCCTCATGGCTGCAGTCCCTCTGCAGCGCTCAGCATGCTATGGGGGGCTGCAGAAGACAGTGACTTGAGGTGAGGATGATGGGTTTGAGGAGAAGCCAGGACTCCTCTGCAGGAGCTTTCCAAAAGCGATATACCCACCTCTGCCATGTGGAAGAATGGCCCAAATAAAGGAGTTGGGAAATGCAGTTTCTTCTACATGTGCAGACAGCACCTAAATGCTCTCTATTTCTCCCACTGACTGCAAGCAAGTGCAAAAAGGAACATGCCACCATGTTAACAGTTGGGCTTAACATAGCTACTCATAGACCATGTAACTAAGCATGAATGAAACTGTTCAGGTAGCTGAGGTTTTATCTCATATGATGCTGGAATGTGGAATCATTAAAGAAAATCTAAGGGCACTCAGTATGTATCAGAGATGTCACAGGGAACAGCATTGCACTAGGTAAATGACAGCCGGTGCGGAAAATGTCTTTATGCTGACTGGAAAGCTCCCATGTATGATTCCTGTCCTCTGACATGACATCTCAGTCTCAGTGCATGTCCATCACTGTGTTTTCAAATAATGGTCACTTTTCAGACCATGACACACATGAGAGACGCCAGCCCCAGTACTTTCTCTTTGCCAGCCCCATCTCACACCTTTTTTCTCGCAGATGAAGCTCCCCTAGTTCTTCACAAAAGGTCTAAAACACTAAGCTGATATTCCCACCCTGCAAGGTCTCCATGCTATTCCTGAGGCCAGGGGCACTTCCTCAGGAGCTGCTGTATTTTTGAATGCCACCCCTGCCCTCCTGTGTCAACAAGTTGCACAGTCCACATACTTTCCTTCAGAAATTGCCCCAAGATGGGCTTGAAAAAAAACCAAACAACTGTTAACACCTGAAGCATGTCACAAGCCAAGGAGTCTAGCCTTGTAACAGCAACAATATATTCCAGAAATACTTCAAATCCCTGGCAGACTGGAGAATGTGGGACTCGGAGGGCTGTGCAGCACCACAGCAGCTAAGTAGGATGTCTCCAGGGGGCTCTGGAATCTGCGAGGTCACTTTATGTATAATGTGTTTTGCCTAACAGTGGTGCTGCACCTAAATGCAAGAGATGCTGGCTATTTTTGAAAGAGGAGAGAAACAAGAAATGAAAGCTTCAGGTGCTTACAGCCTCCTGTGTGAGTGCTCAGGAGCTGATGAAGTACACATCTGAAAAATAATGTGGTGAAACCTGCACCACAGCTTTTGGATCCTTGCGTGAACTGAATTCTGAATACAGTTTAACAAAGTGTTTTTCAGTCTCTCACATCTGCCTTGATAACACATAATTATAGTGTCGCCTGTGTCTGACTCTTGGCAGGACATCTCTAACAGGTCCCATCAGTATTGCAGAAAATTCCCTCCGAGCACCGAGATTTCTTCTCAAATATGACAATAAAAAGGAAAGAAAAGAAACAATGTCTCTCTCTAGTGGCATTGCTGTGCTACTCAATGGAAAAATAAAAGAATCATCCTATGATTAAGTCTGGCACCTATTTTCACTGTGATATCCCGCTCTGCCCTTCCTGCTCAGCTCAGAAGCTCAAGCCTGTTTTGAGTAATAAAAGCTCATAACATACACTAAAGTCCGTGTATCATGAGATGGCATGTTTCTTAAGGTACACGCTCACTATCATTTCCATCCCATTGATAATTGTCAAGGATCTGCATGGAAGTTTAGAAGTAAGCCATCATTAGTTCAAAAAAATCCTTATATTGCACTTTGAAGTCTACCTTGCACTGACTAGCTCTTCACATCAGAAAGCCTCTCTAGGATGGAGCCTCACTGAAAAGTCTGCTCAGAAAATTACTGAGCAGTCAGTACTCCTGTTAATATCCTGTTAAAAATGAATGTTTTTAGACTAGAAAGCAAGCACGCTCTGAATAAAGATCAAAGCCTTAGAAGTTTCTTTGAAAATCTTTTCAAGTAGTTCTGTAATCCCTTGTAACAACAAAGACTAGTCCAAAATATTTCCTAACTCATTAACAACATGAATCTGGCTTCCTTTTTACTGTTAGCAGAGATGTGCGTTGACTCTCCTCAAACGATGAGCCAATATAGTGACCGACCCATTATTTTCTAATGTAACAACCTAATGAAAAAAATCTATTCAGATCCAGGTAGAACAGGAGAGACAAAGCTACTGTCCCTCATTATCCATCTTCCAAAAATGATTGCTCAGTATTTTGGCCTTTGTACTTCCAAGTGTCAGGAAAGTTTTGAGGCTGAGTTTAACAATGACAAAAAGCTGGGACTCAATTCAAATTTATATATTGACGTATCTGTTCATTATTATATAATGAACATCAAATGGAGATGTATCATTGCTGCTAAGGATACAGAATCTGATACCGTTTATGGCTGCTCGGTGTTTATATATTACTATTATCTTCACATCTCTCTACTTCCTCCATTAGTTCATCCATACATCCACCACTTCTCGTTGTTTCATGCTGTATTACACTACACACTTTTCACTTTTAGTCATGAAGCAAAATTAGTGTGGAATTTCAACTGCAACTCTTAAAAACTTTATATCTTCATGTAAGAGCAGCACTATCCAGAGGTTCAACCTAATTAAAAATAGCCTGAAGGTTTTTACTTCCTGATACTACAATGAACTTAAAAGGAAAAAAACCCCTCCTCTTCTTGTCTGTACTGCTATTACTGGATTAAGTAGTACTATGCAATGGGAGGTTAATAGAGTCATCCTCATGGTTAAATTCAAAGGATTAATATTTCAGTTCAGTTTTTTGTTTAAACATTTTTTCGAAAGTCATATTAACACTGACTCCTGCAAACTCAGGCAACTCTCTGATTACCCATCAAGTTTAAATGAACCATGCATAAAACTTCATTTCAATGATGTTCAGCAAGTATCCCTCCGTGCAAAAATTGACATATAAAGTAACTTTATAAAGCTAGATAAACAAGACAAAGCCTGTTGCACTGCTATGCAGAGTAGCTTGAACTCATGCCTGTTACATGGCATACCCAAAGTTCACTTCAGTCTACAAGAAGACAGTCATTGACTTTGATGGGGTTTGGATCTACAGTACCGGCATGTAAGCACAGGCACAAACTAACCCAGTCAAATGAAGGAACCACTGGCACAAAATGGCATGAAGCACACACTCCTTCCCCAGCAGAGATCTGAAGGTAACCTGACTCACAAAGGAGAAGTGCAGAAGCCGTGATTCAGAGGTTAAGGATTTTCTATTGTCTTGTCTTAGCAATTTAAGGAAACTGCAAAGCATGAAAGAGTCTAGGAAACAGGACCAGGTTGCTGCTTAAAATCCAAGCCTGCTTGAACAGACAGGCAGAGACAACAAATTCCCACAGAGAAGGTCAGATGCCATTCTTGTGTCCAGACCTGCCCACCTTTCCCTCTCTTTGTGTACAACCTGATGTGGGTTTCTGTTGAGCACCTGAACTCTATGAAGACGGAAACCTCTGAAGGTATTTTGCTCTCTTAATGCTTAGTATGGGTGAAGGCCTATCACCCTGAGCATGCCGCAGCCCAACCAACCAGCATAGATCCTGAGGTCAGCTCTTCTCAAGCATGGTGGAATATGTTTAGTGAGCTATGGTGCCAGATACTATGCATGTCACAGCTCTTGTGTGTTTAAGTCTGCACTATGGTATGCTTTTCATCTTGCCATGCAGTTGGACATCTTAAAGTCCTCTTGAACAGATCTCTTAATGCTTTTGCCAACAGCGCAGTCAGGTTTTGTGGTCAGACCTTCCTCTTGCTAGGAACAGGGATATGCAAATTCCCTAGAAACCAGCAGAGACAGGAAAATAAGGGATACTACAACTTACAACCACTTGAGTTCCTCTGAAACCTCCCTTCCCCACTGATCTCAGAGGGCCACACTGGGGCCTCATCCAGCTCTCAAGCCTACTACAGGAAGAGCTTTTCTATTGACATCAGCATGTGCTGGATTTGGTCCCTGGCTTCTCTCTTTCCAAAGTTAACACAGTACATCCAAGTTTAGTTCACAAGAGGGTCAAGCCTGAACTAAGACGAATCTCATGGAACTTCACTAAGTCCTTTGCTTTTTCTTCCCCGAGAGGCATGCCATCAAAATGTGTAACATGATCACTTTAGAGCTCTGATTTCTTTTAAATCTGATTTCATTTATGTGTGCCACTATTGGTAGCTTCTATCTTGGAAAAATTTTGCACCGTGCAAAATCTTATTTAAGAAAAAACTTGGCAGAAGAACAAAACCTCCTTCCCAATAATAACTTATCTTTTTAATGCCCTATCAGTGTTTTATTATTACTTCAGTACTGGACATCTTCCAAAAGCATTAAAAAGTTCTTGAGAGGCCTTACAACTTTACAGTGTATTCTTTGATGCCAATTCTGATCACAATCTAGTTGGAGATAAGTTTAATGAACACTAGAAAAATAAAGGCCTCTCGTAAGTGATCAAGTTATTCAAGGAAGCAAAAGAATACTTCATAAACATTTGTTGCTTGGTTTAAAGCTCTGTTTAAAATATGTGTAGAATACACATTTATGTTGAGGATAACAGAAACTGATCTTGAATTTTGGTAGTATTCCAAATGATGGCAGGCAAATATCAGAAATGAATGAAATTATTAACTTGCAAAAAACCCTTTTAGAACAATGACTTTAAAGTGTCATCTTTTTCCCATATCATGCAAATGTATTTAGAACTATAGAAATACAGAAGCATTATTTAGCGATGGTGAGTGAATAATTATGTCATCTGCTACTCTATGTAACAGTAAAAAGATTATTCTGAGCTAGTTACAGAAGTTATTCCTAAAATTTTCTTAAGGCTTATGTTATTTAAACTTTCTTACATATCAATTAGTTTGAAATAATAAGTCTTTAGGCTATCCATTAATTGCTGCACTGTAGACACAATCTGTATTTAAAATTATGCAATGAAAATTAAGCCGAAGCACCAAGATGTCTTGGCTAACAAAAAAGGTTTCCTCAGCCCTTCAGATAAAGAAGGAGAGATAATGGGGGCACTGAATTCACAGGAGAACTCCTTCTCAGTTTACTGTTCTCTCTCATCACATGTTAACACAGACTACCAAAGCCACAATCCATTATCCACGTGTTTAACTTGCAGTGCTACATTTTCAGTGCATTCATTCTCTTATAGTACACCATGACAGTTTTCAAACAAAAAGAAAAGAGCTCCAGTGATTAATGCAAAGGAAGGACAGCAACATATATAACCTGAAGGACAGCTGATTAAGAAGATTCTGCAGCAGGATCATTTACAAATGCAAGGTAAATGTGGATGGGAAATTTAAATAGTTTACTTACTCTTTTAGAAGTTAGAGGGAGGCTGGTTGCAGAGGAACATCTGGTCCTCTATAGAAGGCACCATTTTTAGTTTCTGTCTCTCCTGTTGTTATGGCTCTATGCTCTCCATGAAGGCTTCTCACCCACTCTCTTAAGTCTTGTTGTCTTTGCACAACAGATCTTAGGACAACTGAATTTCTCTTGTCTGGTCATATTTTGCTTCACTGGTACACTGAAGCTACAATTTGCCATTTGTACCATTATAGCTGGTTCATGCTGGTATCTCTCAGAAGCACACAGCACGCATTGCCACATCAGCCACAACTGCTGACTGCAGCTGCTGTCCTCAGCAGCAGTGATGATGGAAGTGGCATTATTTTAAAAAGTGCAGCCATTAATTGTGTTTTCTGTCAAGTCCTCTATGCGTTCAGCATGAATGAGGAGTCAAAGATAATGTTTGTCAGATTCAAACAGATCTTGGGAATGGTGTCTTCCTGCCACAGAAACTAGGAAAAAAGCAGCTGAAATATTCTGTGTTGAGAAGCATACCTGACAGAAGTAATCATACCAGAGAGTGATGCTTCTTTAAAGTCAGATAAACTGAAGCAGCTCACTATCTGTCAGTCTTCTCTGCATGTTACACCAGCAGTTTCAGAGCTGTTCCACCTTACTGTCTCCCATATCCTACACTTGTACTTTTAAAAAAGAAAAGGCAGAACATTGGGCAGCCAACTTCCTGTGTGTAATACAACTCTTTCTATCCTCAGACAACAGCTTAGCCACTGTGAGATTTTATAATATCAGTATCCTGCACTCGTTATGTGACTCTCTTAAAAGACACTAAAAATGTTCTCTGTATATGCATGTTTATTAAAAAAGTGCTCTTAGTAATATTCATAAATGGTTATAGGAGGGAAACGGGTGAATACTGACTCAATCCTCATAACATGTCTGTGTGCTTGTGGATGCATAGACTCACAAAACGGGCAAAAAGGGAAGGCATCTGATTATTTTTAAGTAAATCAAATTAATGGCTTCAGTGGCATAAACACAGATTTTGTCTAAAAATTCACATTACTAAAATATTCGTAGAAAAGATACAGTTGTTCAGGGAGGACCGGTGAGACATTTATCAAAGATCTTTATTTTTTTTTCTGATCTCCAGCATATTCTAAGAGAGGGACATGCTGAAAGTCTCTGAGTATTGACAGAATTGGACATGAAAGTGGGCACCTATAACAGATGATCACACTAGGAAGACTGGGTGACGAAGCTTGCTTACTTGCCCAGAAAACTTTTCAAAAAGGGATACAGCAGGGCACAGAATACTTCAACTTCGTAGCAGGCAATTCATATTTACAGTATGTACTCTCTACTGGTGATTGGATGGGAAAACAGACACCTATTTCACATAAAAGATCTGGACCTGTAAGAATGCTTATTGCTTTTTCACACTATATCAGTTCCTGAGGCAGCCAATAGAGAGGATCTTGGCCTATGTAAAATCCTCAGACATGGTTTACCTTACTGAACTAAATCTGCTTATGAAGGAGTTGTAACCACTAAAGGGCAGCTGATATTACAAGAAATTAACTCCAGTCTTAAAAAAAAAACTCTTTAAAAAAGCCAAGTAATAATTAAAAAAAACTGAATTTATTTTCAATCAATTAGTGTTTTCAAGTGTGCCACAGCAGTACATGTCTGAATACAAACGGGAATGAAATGTGCTCCAGGCCAAGAGGAGATGTTAACACTGACATGGAGTTGGGGAGCAGTTACTGCAGAATTTATTCCATTATGTCATGGGAAGCCTGAGCACCTCCTCAGAATTACAATGATTACCTGAGAAGAAAACTGACGGTGAGCTACCACTCCCAGGAGCTTCTACAATTCCCATGCTACTTGACATCACAGTCTCATACATCTCTCACACCTCAAATTCAGCAGCATCCAAGCTATGCAGTATATATGTATTACTAAAAGAACACGGAAGGATTTAATAGCCACCAAGGCCATCAGTCCTGTCAGGAATACTGATTCCTGAAACCCAATCTCTACTTTGAAAAATGAGTCTACAGAATTTTCAGCAGAAAGGAGCATTTAAGGAGTGGAAATATTACACTGAGATCTCACTGACCTATATAACATCCTGCAGAATAAAACCTTGATCCAAAGAGGTATTTTTAAATATACTAATATTAATAATCTCCAGAACAACCACAGACAAGTTATTGTATATACAAATAACTTCTAGAAATACTGACCTTCAGCATCAGCAGTTTGTGAAATAATTTGCCCTGTGAGCTCCATACCATATGTTTTATTCAGGCATTAACACTTAGGTTGTGAAGATAAGGCTGTCACAATGCGAGCTACCACATGCAATATCATTCACACAGGCCATACAGTAATTAAACATGGGGGCTGACATTGCACCGAGCAGAACTCTAGTTGTATGTAACACCTAATAGAAGACTTACAAAAAAATGTCAGCTTGATTCTAGGAAACGCCTACATGTGGCTGAGGCCCCACTTAAAAACACTATCATGCACTTAAGTGTTCATTCAAAACACAGCTTAAAAGATGAGGAAAGTGTAGCAGTAGCTTTTAAGTCCTACTTTTCAGAGCTCTCATGAGCCATCTCTACCTGACCAAAACATCCTCATGGAAAAGACATTTTGTATGGAATAAAAAGAGCTGCACATTCAGACCAGACTTGTAAGTCTACATTCTCTTCTTCTGTCTCAAAAAATTATATCATAGGTTTCTGTTCCTGACAAACATAACTTAATTAAATGGAAGCTCCTTCTATAGAGGACTTACATTTAGTCACTAGTGGGTTCGGACAGTCCCTGAATATAAAAATTTAGGTCATTTGCTTGTATCTTTGCACAGCTATTATCATATTATAATGCCTCTCCTGCACAGAAATATTCTTTAAGGTCCTTAGTTTTGTTCAGCCCAAAGCCAGTGTTCTTTTACATGGGAGTGAGAGCTGAGATACTCCTTTATGGCCTGCAGGAAAACTTGACTCTTTCTTTCTGCACAGCCTCCTCCTATCCAGGTGCTTCAAAATGCCTTGCCCCATGGGTGCAGCGGTAAGAGCTTAGGGCAGAAAGGGTTGTAAGGAAAAAAGTTTCGTTGCATCACTGTCATATTTGCTTTGGAGTGAGGTACACCTTGGGGCGATGGATTCCTTCACCCCAGTTTGGAGCTCCCTGCGTACTCTGTGCTAATCCATTTTGTTTCCCGATTCTCCTGCACAGGTAGGAAATTCCACCATGCATAGCTTCCCCTAATACCATTCCCCTGATACCATTCAGTCTGTGAGGCTGAAGTCCCCAGATTAGGACAAAACAAAGGAAAGAATAACTCCAGTGGTGTCTTAAGTGGTTACATGTCACAGGAGGTTCTTCTCTGAGATCTTATTTCCTTCTAACTGTGCAGCAGTGTAGTGGGTTAAGCAGAGGGGAGCTAATTTTTTTTTTTTCCTTTTCTCCCTTCTCTTCATAAATAGCTAGCAAGAAGCTATGTTTTGAATTCCTGCTCAGGAGAAAAGCTGATACCGACGAGAATGTTTATAGTTATTGCTAGGATACCTTCAAGGACAAATACATTCGGTCTCTCTTCTCCCCATAGACAGAGGGAGGGGGAAGAGACAGTCCGGCTTCTAGCTTGGGACTTGCTTTTAGGTCAAGATTGAAAAGCAGACTGACCAATTATTCCATCCCATGCACGTCATACCCAGTATATAGGTGAGAACCCTTCCGGGAGAGCTGGCTTTTTCACTTCCCTTGGGCTCCCTGCATTCGCTCTCCCAAGGCCTTGTTTTTCTTTCCCCCCCCCCGGACGCCATTAGCTCTCGGCCCGGGACGCTTGTTATCTCCGATCTCCGTTCCGTGAGTGCCTCCGGGATCCTCCCTCTCCAGGGAGATCATTAGCTGGTTTTTTTTTCCCTGATTCGGTCAGCTCTCGGCCTGGGACGCTTGGGCTGTTATCTCCGTTCCGTGAGTGCCTCCGGGAGCGGCGCACCCCCCCCCCCCCTTACTCTTCCCCCCCCCTTTTGGGGAAATTGTGAGTGCGGTTTCTGGGGTTCTAATGAACAGCTGGGGGGGGCAGTATCGTTGGGTTTCTGCTGGCAACAGCTAATGAACAGCTGGGGGGGGGCAGTATCATTGTGTATCACCCATTCCCTCCATCCTCCAGGGTTATTGGCCGGGAGTGGGCTGGGCCTTTGATCATCGGGTGGGGAGGGGCAGAATTACTGTGTATCACATTGCATATTTGTATATAGTATTATTTCCAATATTATTGTAGTTTAGTCATTAAATTGTCCTTATCTCAACCCACGAGTCCTCTTTGCCATTTACCTCTCTAATTCTCTCCCCTATCATTGGGTGGGGGCAGGGACTGTGTGAGCGGGTGTGTGTGGTTTGGCTCCCAGCCAAGGGCCAACCCGCCACAAGCAGCCATTGGATTGCCTAGTTCCCCAACAACCTCCCAAAATATTCTAAGTTGACCCAGGCAGGTGACATGAGACTGGCCTCAGATTGTTCAAAATATAAGTGATGTATGACAAGAATAGAGTTAAAACAAGTACTTCTGGTTTTTCAAATGTTCAGAGTTGTTCCAAGTCAGCTCAGCTCTATTCTTATCCTCCTGCTTTTCAGGAAAGGAAGAGAAATCAATATTCCTGCGACACTTAAACACAAAGAAAACCCAGTTCCCTAGAGAGCAATTGCCAATTTAATTTTGCCATCTTCAGTAAGTCACTCTTTTGAATGCTGTCAAGGTGCCAACATATTCATTACAGGCTCTACTTTCTTTTGTCATAACTACTTTTCTCAGGAAACGTACACTTTTAGTTGCCTTGCCTGTGTCCAAGAGGAAAACAATATTCGTGAAATCAAGGCCCCACCTAGCAGTTTTAACCTCTAATGTTACCACAATGAGAGAACTAAACAATATTTAAATTGTGTTATTTTTAACAAGTGTTTGAAAAAATTATCACTTATTTTGCAACAATAAAAACATTAAAATAAACCCTAAGCACGTAATGATATATATAGATACATGAAGAATATGTCAGTGTCCATGAGGGCAGAGACAGGTGATTCACAGCAAAAAAGCCTGACAAATCAAGTTATAGTCACACTTTATAAATCAGTCAAACCTACTTAGCATTTGACTTCCAGTGAAGTATAGTAGTCCATCTGAGTTGTGCAAGGCACAGATCAAACTTACAGAGTTGGTTCCTTCTTTCTTGCCAGTACATGTCCACAAAAGTATACATGATATGTATTCAAAAAATGAAAAAACCAAAAACCCATAGGCAGGCTGAGAAAACAATCCAAGGGGAGAGCACAAAGAACCACCACACTGATACTGGCCAAAGAGCTGAACAGTGCTCACAGCAAACATGTGCTTGCACCACTGCTAACACTCGTACTGGCAACACACAGATTGAAAGAGGAGTAGTCCCCAAAATTGAGCCTTGGTTGTCATTAGGAAGGATATGAATTACAGAACAACTGTTAAGATGTAGGATGGCGAAAAGCCACAGAAGGATGTTCCGTGGCACAGAGAGCTGCAGCTCTCTTACAAAGGCTCCTTTTACTCCTGCACACACGCCTGAGTTGAGCCCGAGGACACTGAAACACTGCCTGCCTGGCAATTAACCCAAATGCTTTGCATCCAGGTAACTGCAGCAGGAAGGCAGGTTTTGTTACCAAATACAGTCCTCACTGAGAAGCCATGGTGGTTCTCTCCTCAAAGACAAGCAAAACATATCAAAGCATTCCAGAAGAAAACAGTAGAAGGTGAAATATTAAATAAAAATACAAAGCAAGCAGGATTCACTGATTCAGTGACAAAGAAGCATGGCTTATTGCTACCACCTTGACTGTGAAAGCTTCAGACCACCTGGCGTGACTGTATTTACAGGAGGTTTCAGGAAGTTTGCTTATATGTAATCATGTCTCCTGATAGCAGAGATACCCCTGAAATAATACCTCATTCTATCAGCATGTGCTAAACATCAGCCCTTCCATAAAGCAATGAAAAAGACCTCTTTTAATTTAATCGACTCTCATCTTTCTTCCAGGCTTAGCTGGCCTTACCCCAGTTGTCTTCTTCTTTCTCCCTGAAAAACTCACTTTCTTGCCTCTAAATCCTTCCCTTCAGGCTTCACTAATCCTGTTTTACTGATTCATATTAATAAATTCTTTTTCTTTGTCCCCCAATTTTTCCTCCTGCTCTGATGCCCTGGTTAATCCTTTCTTTATCCCATCTGGTGTCCCAGATGACAGATCTTTAATTTATCTGCTTGGTAAACTTAATCTTCAGAGGTACCCAGAATTCCTACCTTCAACACCTCTGCCCATCTCACACCTCTACATTCCGATGTTCTCAATTCCTATCCCCACATCCTCCCCCAGCATCAATCTTCTTTACCTCTTCAGGGAGACATTTCATAGTCCCTGGTTTTCTGATCTGAGAGTACTGCAGCTACTGTGAGCAGAGATCAGAGGATATTCTGATGACCCAAAGGACTGTGGAAAGAAAACCTGTATAATCATGCCATTACACACAGCCCCTGACCGCTGCACTACGATGGGGCAAAAGCAGCAATAAATAAAACAGGCAGGGAGACAATGCGGTGGGGTATGATTTGAAGAAGCCACAAATTGCTTTCCCAGTATAAAAAGGATGTAACGGCCAGTGGCAGCATACGTTATGCAGCCAGAAGACAATAATCAGGGCTATAATTGCTCAAAGATTTTAGAAGAACCACCAGGCAGTAAATTGTGGGTGCTCCTGACTTAGTTGTGACATGTAAAATGAAAACAACATTAGCATTACTAGATAAAAAGGGGAATGTTTCACTCACTTTCACTATAGTCTCATATTCCATTTCTACTTCTGTTTTTCCTCTACTTCTTGTTCTTCTATGCTCTTTAAAACAAAACCAAGGATCATTTCAATTTGATGTGATTAACAGTTACTCTGAGCTGAAATGACATAATTCTGTGCATTACAGTAAAATAACATCTCTTTAATCTATGCACTTAATGAAAAACAAAAGATTACTTCATGCTTCTGTGTGCTGGCTCATTAATATTTGAGTAGGTACAAGTTATTCAGAGAAACCAGTCTATTTATCACAACCTGTCACTTCAGACTAAAAGAGGACAATATTTCAACTGTGTCATGTCAATCTGGGCTTAGTTGAAGTTGCAGCTTATGCACATGGGAGGGGGAAGGAAGTATGTCTCTGAAGGAAAAATGAGCATCAGCCATGCCACCTGAAGTATGTGTTTTAAGAAATACCTCCAGTCATTGCAGCAGGAAGGTCTTAGACTGCAGTCATGCCTAATCCTGTGAACTCAGTGCAGTTGGGATGGAAAATCTTCAAGGACATCACCAATTGCTTACAACAGCGGTGCTGCTCCTTCACCAGACAGCCTATTCCCTTTGAGTCAGCCTTGCATGAGTGCCTGAGCAGGACAAGGTGTGGGACTTGCTGCTTTTGGAGATGTTACTAGTGTTCACTCATCTTCGTCCTGAGTTAGTGTTGATTTCTGGAGCTGAAGCTTGTGTTTGACAGTTCAAAAGAGTGGCAGGCTTGTCAGATTGTGCCATCTACCTAGAAGACCCTGACATGCTGCAGGCGGCTCTGTGCTACTCAGAGCTGACTCACTGGGATGGCAGTGGTTCATCGCATACTACTCTGAGCACCCCAAAATTAAACTCTCTCTCTTGAAGAGGTCTAAGGTCTAGATCAGAGAAGTCCTGAAGTTAATCCAGCAGCAATCAAAAAGACACAGGTTTTTCAATTTGTGCAGTTACTAGAAGATGGCTATAAAATTATAGCCAGGAACTGAAAAAAAGGTGACTTTTTAGTCCTTGCTAAGTCCAGTCTTTAAAAAATATTACCATGCCATTTTCAAGTAGTTGCAGTATATTTCTTTCTCTGTTGTGTTAAATTATTATGGTAACTGTCTTGTTTTACTCTAAAATAAGTGTTATTGCGGTACTAAGTGATATACTGCTTCATATGGATAGTAGTTGCATGAGTATACTGCTGGACTTGATTTTGTTTGTATAAGTTAAATCACAGCTCTTATGATATTGCTGCTGCCACTAAAATCTTGACACTTCCCACATTATATACTTTATCATGTGTTCAAGTCAGTATTGTATTTACATTGTCCAAGAGCCAGAGATGTAATGGCATCCGATGTAATTTTGTGACAGTAGGTGAGAGTCAGCCCTGGAATAATTGCATGCAAGTTCACTGAGGAAAACTGGATTTTGCCTTAGCTGTCAGGTTTGTTACAAATTAAATTGAAAATTGAAACCTTTGAAAAGAAATAGAAACAGACAATAGCACAAATAAAGTTTCTCATTTAATATTTAAAGATTAAATAGTTCAAAAACTGAAGTAGTACTTTAAAAGTTTGCTACAAAACATTTCCTCTCAAAGCATTTTCTTAAACGGAATATAATTATTGAGTCACTTCCTTGGTAATGGGTGAAGAAGCAAAGCAATAGGTTTCAGCACTGTCTTCATTATACTTTCATGCAGATTCATAAATGTCTTTTAATTCAGTCACAATGGCAGGCAAAAAATATAATCAGCTAACAACGTGGCTGGATTTGATTGAATTCTGTGTAAGGGAATTTATGCCACTTTCTCATATTGTGTTGCAACAAATGAATGGAACCATTTTATTTATTTTCTCCTTGAACTCTTTCTCACCTTGGCAGCAGTGGGCTGTACGACTACTTCATTAACACTGACACAAATGGTATTATATGTTAGGTATAAGATGGTCAGGAAATGGGTGCCAGTGATTGTGGTAGCTTGCCCCATTTTGACATGCAAAAGGAATCTAAATATTAGCTGAGGAAGCAGAAGGTGAGTTTGTAGCAGAAAAAAATATAGCAGCAAGAAGGTGAAATGTAAAGTGAAAAAAGAAAGTTACTTTGTTTTGCATAGTTCCTTATCACTTCTCCTGATGTACTTATTTTTTCTGTCCCTTTGATCTATATATTTCACAGGTTTTGTGCTCCCACTGATAAGACAAATCAGATAAAGTGCCTTACTTAAAATTGGCAATTCTTACAAAATTACATATATGTTTTCAGCACACAAACATTTTATTATTGTGGATGCTGGCCTAGTTACTTCAGTGAGGTTTGTAACTACTGAAGGTAGGTTAAGATTCGATTAGAAATTCCCTTAAAACCAGACTTGGAAAACACTGAGCATGCTCTTGCTAAATTCCTTTTTCAACATTATACTTTTCCTTATTTTTGGCACCGTTTTTAACCAGCCTCCCTGTTAAAGGACACATCTTGGTTTGTGAAAATGCGTGCCTGCTTTGCGTGCAGGTGACTGCAGGTATGTATTGGCTAGTGCTCACACACCAGGATTTGGGTGTGCAAAGTAGGCACACGTCTGGCAATAGGCAGATTTTACCTACCTGGAGGATGAACATCAGGCTCAAAATAACTAAACATTTCAAAAAAAGCAACATCCCAAAATGATAAAAAACCCTGAAAATTTTCCCTTTGATTATTTATCAAAACACAGTCCACTGAAAATAGCAGAGATATCTGGATAGCATGAATTCCACAGTGACAGGAAATCATAAGGTTACAAGATACAACTACTTCATTCTGAACGGGGTAAACACCACTCAAAACCTACACTCTTTATTGAGCTTTTAGCAATATAGCCTATGCACTTGCACCATTAGGATACTCCCGATCCAAATGATGCTGGTGTAGCAGACGTACATTATATATTATGCACGCATATTTACCACAGGAGCACTCACTAGTTGTGGACCTCCAGGCATTGTCTTGCAGCGTAAGAAAGAGAAAGTCAGAGAGAAACACAGGGATTAAAGTGAACACTGAATTTTAAGCACTTTTCTATTCTGATGGTTATGACTGTAGTTGTCATAATTACCTGGTCTTTAAAATCCCCAAGCAACTTATTGATTCTATTGTGAGAAGTATCTTTCTGCACATACAGGCACTGCATTAAGCAGCTTTTTGTGAAATCTCTAATGTATAGATAATACAACACAGATCATACAATGAAGCTATTCAGTGACTTAGTATGTGTTGCTCTTGGCTCTACCTCTGGCACACACAGTGTTTTCTGAGACCACAGTAGCACAAAATCACCATGTTAAAGACAGAACAGATTTTTAAAAGCAGTTTGAGGTGAAATGGAAAAGTTGTAAGCAATGGTGCAACCCAAGCGACCTAAGATTTTTAGAAATGAAACATTCATGCCTAGCTCCTTCTCCTGTTGCTGTACTATATTGCTCTTATCAAGGGTTCAGCTAGCTAAAGGATACCTCTTCACTGGTGACAGCCAGGTGGATGTATTTCTGCTGAAACTCTGGCCAGCTGACTAAGAAGCAAGCAGTGCTCACTGGTCACTGAATTGGGGGAAAAACCCAGGCCATCCAGAAAGCAGTATACACTCTCCATTACTTAAGCAATGGACCAAGCAAAAGTTTCTTGGTCTTTATGGAAGAAGCTCTGGCCTAAATTACTAAACTATGACTCCTTTTCAAAATTTGTTTCTATCTGTGTTGTGTGTTCATCTGTAGAGTTCATCTTCAAAATAATGTGCCAGATGTGTTTTACATAAGACTGTTCGTTATATAGGTATCTACAAACAGAAGATTGAATTGCAAAGCCAAGCAAAAAAGGAAAAGAAAGGATAAAGGGCATGGTTTCCCATGGGTACAATCTGCAGCAAGGTTGCACAGACACTTAGGACAAAATCCAGTTCATGGCAACACAGAAACAGTACAAAAAACATTTAAGGTAGCAAGCTGGAGTCATATTTGGAAAGTTGTGAAATCTTATTATATTCTCATTGTTCTTGGATCAAAGAAGATCCTCCACATCCCTATCACAAAGACAACGCATATGGAGGTTTGCTTATTAATTGATCTGAGACTGACTGTGAAGTAGACAAAGGGAGGAAGAAGTGCAGGAGCAAGAGAATGGTCCTGGCTTTCATCTCACTAAGTGAAACAGTAAAACCATTTCAGATTAATTCTACTGTGTGCCAGTGAAAATCACTGGTTTAACAACAGTGTATGTGAAACTCATCACCATACAATTTCACACTTAAGTTACACAGACACGATCCAACTGCAGCAAGAATAGTCTTCAATGCACTCTTATTTCTCGTCTTGGGTAAGAAAAGTACATTTCCATTCCTGCTTCTTATTGATCACTTTAGTTATAACCCTTTTAAAAAATCAACTACTATTATACAACAGCTCCGTAATTACAACATTAAGTCAGAATATATATTTTTCAGCTGAAAAAAGCCCCAAACAAAACTCCCAAACCTCAATAGAAGGTCCATGCAGAATATCACTGAAATTCTGTAAGTACAAAACATTTTATCTGTTAAATTTACTGTAGGTAGAATAACATTTATTAGCTTGCAAGCTACACCAAGATCAAGAAAATGGGATTTATTTCTCAGAAACATATTGGGACTCTTTTACTCAGAGTTCGTGTTCCTCTGGTCAAGCGTGAACAGTTAACACACTGTGGTAATGAAGCCGACAAGATTCTGTTACTTTCTCAATGGATGACTTAAATTGAAAGTCTCAAAGACTTACTCATTTAAGACCTGGGCTTGCTCTGCTGAAGTCAATCTGAATTTTGCTGTTGATATCAGTCAGAGTACATTAAAAGTTCACTCCTTACTCCATGGATGCATTTGGCAAATTGCCTTAGTCTGAGAGGTAGTCAGGCAACGCCTATGAATCAACCACTCACCACAAAGAAGTCAAAATTACTTTAAAAATGGAAAGAATGCTCCGTGAGTCAGTATGGCTATAGCTAATCTAGAACAGCAGGTTGCCGAAGGAGTATTTTAGGGTTCATCAGCAGTTACAAAAGATTGTATTCCAATCTGGTCAATTAAAGAGAATGAAAGAATGAAAGAGACTTTGATTACCACTGGGAGTGGGCTAGAAGAAGAAAGGAAACATCAAAGTATATTGTATTTTTACTAATCAGAATGATTTTTTTCTGTTATTATTCAGTAAGCACTAAAATAACTGAGGTGAAGTCAGGAGTTCTTTCCCTACCCATGGTGACATGGCCACCAAGAGTTTTAGGAACGACTAACTTCTTTCTTACGACAATAGCACGCCTTTTTAGCTGTCCTACAATGGTCCCATTACTGTAAAGCTGAACTCTTGTCTGAGTACCAAGGCTCCTATACAGAAAACAATCAGTACTCACAAAACCTATTGTATCATATGAGAGTACGAAGCTGTTAAACAGTTCGCAAGAATCTGTATTACTGAGGACTCTTTTCAGAGTCTGTCTGATTGCACAGCCAAACATTGCTTTGATACAGATTAAGTATCTTGATATTTCATGTTAAGCAATGCTGAATTCTCACTCATCCTTTAAAACTCAAGTGTTACAAAGACCTATACACATATGTATACGTGTAGGAACATAACAAGGACTGGGAAGGACCTCTGTTCTCTGAGGTGAACCATAAAACTAAGAGAAATCATCTTAGCTCCATCTTAAAAATAGCTTTTTCTCTGCACAATGCATAATTTTAAAATAAAGTATATAGTACCCAAAACTGGAACTACTTGTCTGATGCCTAGTTAAGCATCAGCTAACCTAGTTAGGTTAGCAGTTATTTCTGTGAGAACACAGCCTGCAGCAGTATTCTGTGATGGCTCAGTCTTCCCCCAGTCCTTATAGTAAACAGGTCAGAGAGAGTAAAGCCCAAAAGCTTTTCAGTGAAACATACTCATTGCCCCAATTTAGCAAGTCCACCATATTATTTGACTGTTTTATAGTGTACATGGATTTTGTAAGTAAATTATCTTCAGGGGATGTAAAGGAACAAGTCCTCTGATCTCGATCGTGAGACAGAAATTGCTTTTGCATAAATGACACTCAAAATTGGAAGGTTGCAAGTAAAAAAAAAATTCTTTTCCTATCCCAAAATGTCATTCTAAATCACATCATTTCATATCCAAAGTGATACCAATAACACCTCTGAAATTGTTATGAGCAAATGCCAGTGAAATTGAGATAGGAGTCAGGCAAATGGACATCTCATTGATTCAATGCTTCATACAAATGAAATAGTTCAGTTGTCTTCTCTGACAAACTGATTTTCTTTTGCAACTTTATGTAAGTAATTTCATTGCTAGGGTCTCAACTCTCCCATCTGCAAAATTGTATGAAATATAAGTTATTAGTTCAAATTTTAATAGAATCATAGAATAGCTAGGGTTGGAGAAGACCTTAAAGATCAAGTTCCAACCCCCATGCCATGGGCAGGGACACCCTCCACTAGACCAGGTTGCTCAAAGCCTCATCCAGCCTGGCCTTGAACACCTCCAGGGATGGGGCATCTACAGCTTCTCTGGGCAACCTGTGCCAGTGTCTCACCACCCTCACAGTGAAAAACTTCTTCCTAATGTCTAGCCTAAATCTACGCTCTTTCAGCTTATACCTGTTACCCCTTGTTCTCTCACTACACTCCCTGATGAAGAGTGCCTCCCCATCTCTCCTGTAGCCCCTTCAGGTACTGGAAGGCTCTCCTCGGAGCCTTCTCTTCTCCAGGCTGAACAACCCCAATTCTTTCAACACACAAAATGTTATTTTTGACAAATTGTTATTAGTTTGATTTATTTTTGTAAAATGTAATACATATGCCAATTAGTTCTTCAGATGACTAAATGGGGGGAGTCCCTTCTGTCCCTACGCTCAGTACACTATGTTAAGCTCATTAGCTTGTGTCTTAAGAACAGCTTTTCAGCTTCATTCTTTTCTGAAACCTAAGTTAGCCTCAGCCAGATAATGTAGCTACTGCTGATAAACTCAATATGCCTTAATATTAATTTTCTCAGTGAAAAAACCTGCTTATTTCAAACTAATTTAGTACAGCAGTACCTGTTTAAGATCAATCCACAGCAGACTATTTCCTATTTATTGCTAATTAAAATAATGGATTTCCTGTTCCAAACTGCATATAACCCTGAAAAATTATCTACAAACCCAGTGTGTTATTGACTCAGCTGATGAACTATGTCTAGACTTACCACTTAATTCAGAGGTTCATAAAAACAACTACTCTAAGCAATGACAAAATGGCCAAAGTGAGGTCAGGTGATGAGGAAAGAATTGGAGACACTCACTGAGATTTGTCTTCTCAGTATTACAAAGTGCCGAATGGCTTAACTGTGGTTTTTATCTCCAGCTGAGGAGCCAAGAGCACGGGTTCCAAGGTTGGAACTCTTTCTTGGCACATTAAATCTGGGCGACCACCCAGCCTTTCTGTCTCAATTCCAGCCCTTTCCGGCCTTGAAGAGAATAATACTCTAGTAGTATGCCAAGGGGATATCTGCAGGTATCATGTGGGTTTGACTATATCCACCCACAGTTTTGTTGTCAGGTTTACACAAAAATATTTTCAACTGATTGTGCTGGGTAGATATAGGCCAATTCTTTCACTTCTGGAACACTGTTAAGTCAGGAAAGTACAAAAGCATGGGAACAGCTGAGAAAAATGGGTATTTTGGAGCAATGCTGAATTAAGGAAGATTCCACCCAATGTTTTCAGTACATTGTTTCTAAGCATTCATGTTGCTGAGATTTGAGCCTTTACCTGATTGGCAGAGCACCAGGAAAGCAGTTCTCTCTGCACCAGAAAAAATGTCTCCATCATAATACCAAACTTCCGGAGGATATGGAGAAGGGCAGTGCAATCTCTGTCTCTTTTAACTAAACCTCACAAACTGAAACAAAATGCAATGTCAGGAAGAGCGTGTATTACTTTTGCTTACTAGTGTATCAACCTATTTTTTTCTTCTCCAAAAATCTTTGCCTTGTTCCCACAGCAAAAGGCTAAAATCTGCTTAGGCTCATCTTAGGGTGATCTCATCAATCACAGCATCCTGAACTGCATTTCCACCAAGAAGTTTGAGTTTAAGATGTTATGCCAAGAGTGACATACAAATGTAAAAACTCTAGGAAGCAACTATGCAGACTTCCGAGCAGACGTCTTCAGGGCTTTGGCCAATCAGATGTCAAAAATTTGTCTCTTTATTTGCACCAAGTCCAGCAAGGCCTTGGTGAGACAGAGATACATCTCTTTTAAAGCCTCTTCTAAAGCTTTTATTTTATGTGCCTAGATAAGCTAGTTGTCTGAGTATTGTACATGTGGATAACTGTAGAGTTTAAACTCCAACCAGTAAATGTTATGAAAGATAACATTAACAAATATCAGTCTGGAAAAGGCCTAATTCTCAAAAGCTACAGTGATGCTTATTTTAGAGCAGTACCATTCAGAACCAATTATAAGAAGATCCAGACCGGAACTGTAACAATTGTGGACCAGCAGGTAAAATTCTCAAACCAGAAGTAAGTGGAAGAACTCTTTATTCACCTGGCTAAATAGATGGTGATGACTGATGCTAAGCTAGTACTACGTTTTAAAATGTATTGAGTCTTACAAGACTTAAAAGGCAAACAAAAATTCTCAATGCTTTATAAAGCCAGGCCTGAAAATTTACAACTTCAGAAGACACTGGATTTTAAGTGTCCAACTTTTTTAGTAGCATTTTCTTTGACACCCAAAAATACTTATTCAAACAGCTATCCCAGTCTGTCTCTTACTAATTTCTGACTTGCTGTATTTTTTTAAAACAATGCTTGGAGATATTAATCGCACTGCAAAAATTACAATAGGTCTATAATTAATGCATGCTGAATGTATATTCACCAGGTTTAATAAGAAATAAGTACATCAAGTTGTCTTTTATAATACAAGTGTGTAATTCTTGCTTGAATATTTATAGAATCAATGTGGTTGAAAACGATGTTCAGGAAGCAACTAGAGCAAGGACTGTCTTTTTATAAGATGTCCACGCAGAACCAAGAATTTTAGGGTCTCTGTTCCTGCACTGAGGTACATGAAACTTTCATTTCTCAAAAAGATCAAGTCCTACTGTACCTGCTAAAATAGAAAAGTGGCTAAAGTACTCATCTTATTTCAGGTTTTCAGGCTCCAGATTTTTTTTTCAGAAGGAGGGCTTCAATTCAAATTTATGGGTAAGTTAAATTGGTGTAGCTAAAGCAGATAGTATTGCTAGCAATCCTCCTTTTCTCTCCTGAAGATTATGCTGTTCTTGCAGGCATGGCTGAGCAAATTCTGTATCTGCTTGCTAGCTGCTGTAGCTTAAAATAATTAAGTGCATTAATGTAATCTGCTTCCAACTGGAATTTACATTAATGGGCAGGATCACAAATAAGGAAGAAGGTTGGGGGTCACTTATCTCACTCAGCCGACTGCAGGGAAAGGTAGGGCAGAAAGCTAAGGCTGGTGTCAGATGCAGCCAACAGCATGCAGTTCTCAGAACAATCAAGGAATGAGAATCTACCTATACATTGCCTGTGAAGTCTGATTAAACAGCACCATTTCTGTTTCCCTTCAACTCATTTACTCGAGTAGTTCAACATGCCTGGCAAGCCAATAAAACCAGCAGTGCGATGCTCTTATGAAAGAGAATTGTGAAGTGACAGTAGGCAATTACTTCCCCCCCGGGGCATATCCGAGCTCTGCCAGGAAAAGGGCTGCAGCTCTGAAGCTGCTAAATGACAACTTTGCCAAGGCCCTGAGGAGGTGCCTCCACTGGGGTCAGTTTTGAGTCTGCTCAACAGCACTAACCACTGATGAAATTCAGAGCTAATGGGAAGTGATATGAATGCAAGCAAATATTTGCAATAGCACTTACTTAATATGCATTTCTTTTTAAAATAATGCAATGAAATTAATAACAATAAAATGAATATAAATGAAATATACTTTTGTTGTTCAGAGGACTAAACAGTTTCTGTTCTTTGAAAGCTCGAAACAATCATTCATTTATCTTGTTTTCTGACATAACTTATTTATTTATAGTATTTCAGGGGAGAAACCTAATTCCTATGGACATTTTCCAATTAACTTTCTTAACTGAAAGAAAAAGTTAGAATCAATTCAGTAAATAGTATTATTTAAAACCACAAAATACTTAAGATTCTGGGAAACAGTAGTATCAGAAACAATCCCAGTTGTCAATCTCTAGGTGTTACAGATGTTATCTGGCATTCTGAATGTCTGCTCCTTTTCACGTGAGTTGTAGACAATTTTGTTTGCTCCAAAAGTCTTTAACATTATTAAGGAATTATTGTTCCCTTTGGTTTCTGTTAGACAGTACTATAAGGGAGTGCTTACATGCAAGTATGCACTTAAAACTCTTGGCTTTAATGAGTTTTGTGTTTCAGTTCTGCTCTGAATATGAATCTGTAACAGGAGTCTCTGCAGACATCCAACTTCATGAATTTGTGCTAGAAGCCAGTAATATCCTAGGAAATGTGTACTGCCATACTGATTCAAACATCTGCCATTCATACTGAGATCTTTACAAGTCAATGTAAAAATTCACAATTTCAGGAGGCACCATGATTTCATCCTGGGTCCAATGAAACCCTTAATGAAGTTAGTATAAGTCTTTCAAGTTATAACTTTGAAATTAAACCAGACTCACTCATGAATAGGAACCTAGAGATCACATTGCTGTGTCTGACTTGGTGATCAGTTAGAAACAGTGTCATCCAGCTGAATAGTTCACAAGTACTGGAGAAAGATTTAAATCCAATAAAGTGAAAAAAAAAAGTACTGCAAACCACTTAGAAGCACTAAAATTACTTATTTCCCTAGTGCATTTATTCCAAGTGAATAACCACACTCTGTGGATACAAGGATATTTCACATCTAAAAATAACTTACGCTGTACACTGATTGCAAATCTAGATATGCCCAAGGCAGCCTGTAGTCCTAGGTCAATTTATAATACTTATGTAAAATGAAAAATAAAATAAGCTTAAAGCAAAAATCAGATGTTACATTTTTTTTCACATATTCATAGTGGACACATGCTACAAGTTACTGCAAACTTTCTCTGAGACACAGTAATTTAGATGAATGTACTTCTTCACAGTTTCAGCACTAAATGAGATTTTTTCCCATATGTTGAAAAAGTGATTTTCAGTGGACAATAATAACCTTAGGTTATGAGAATGTGTATTATATGTCAACATTTGCTATTTCTGCTTTCGTAATGCCAGTTGGCTTTCAGCAAGACACATCCTCATCCTCAAACACATGCAGGTGAGTCAACTGAAAGTAACCCAACTTCTTACACCCTCACCTACATGTTGGCCTGAGACATTTTTTATAGTGGGCAGGTATAAACATATGGCTAACTCCTGTTCATATCCTGACCGTCTTATGATAGGTTCACACAACTTTTAAGCAGCAGTTTTATTTGCTTTAGCACTAGAGAAATAGAAATAAATGTGGTTCGATACATTTATTGTGCAAGAAAAGTGGTTTCTATGTTCCCATAAAATGCTTTCAGAAATAATAATAATAATAATAATAATAATAATAATAATAATAGCTGAAAACTCCAGTAGGGCCTAGACGTAACTAGAGAAACCAAATAACCCTGAATTTAGAAGACAGTTAGTTCACAGTATGTGAACATACATTTTAAATTTGCATGTTTGTGTGCAGACAACAGCATTGTATTCTCATTTTGTACTGGCATTTTTAACCGCATGAGTCATCACGCAGGGAAGGCAGGCTGAGGAAACCTGATGGCTTCCACACTTCACAGCGTTTTCTTTGTTTAAGATGAAAAATGCTCCTTCTGTTCAGAACAATGTAAGAGTGAACTTCTTTGCTGTAGGTTTGCCATATGTTAAATCAATTTTGTAAATAGCATGGAACCTCGAAATCCATAAATCTGCCTTTCCCCTTTTTTTGTTTTCCACAAAAGGGAATCTCTGACTTCACTATAAATGCAGTCAACTAGGAAAGCTTGAGTAGACCACAAAACTCCTTCATGGGATTAGTGGTTTCAAAACAGGACCGGGAACCATCAGAACTGGATTATAATTTTGTCATGCAGACATGTCACTCTGGAAGATGCTTAAACCAAAGATTTCAAGCTCTAACACCTAAAGTAAGGCAACAAAATGCAGTTAACTACGCACAACAGCAAACCCTTTAATACAAGAAAAATGCTGTACTGTTTTGAGTTGGAAACAACACAGAGAAGTTTTATTACACATTGTTCTCCTTTTGGAATTTTATATTACTTTTAGATTTCAGACCCACAGATTTAAAACTCACAGCTAAATTTGTCTTGATAGCGTCATTTCAACTGAGCTACAAGTATTTTCTCTTTGCTGGGTTAAGCTTCAGAGACTTTTAAAAACTGCATGCTTCAAAAGCTAAGTTTCCTCAAAAACACATCCTTGGATAATATCAGGAATCTCTATTTTTAGCAGCAATTGACAATAATGAACCATTTTTACTTTTATTTGGTGTCTTCCACCTCATTTATACCTACTCTGAATTTCAGTGAATTCTCAGTTATTCACTGAAATTTAAGTATACATGTAGCGATTAAAGTAAACCCTGATTTGAAACTAAATGTAGCTACCACTGACAAACAGCAGACTACCAAACTGGCAGCACTGACTGTAAGACTTCCTAGAATCAAGAAACCTCACTTTTGGATTTTCATTTGAAGTATTCTTGTGATTGCAGGTAACCCTCCTGTAGTCTCTGCTCAGCGGACCAATCCTGTTACCAAGGTCACCTTTGCAGAGTTATATTTGCATCCAGCTGACGCTGATTCATGTTGCCAGATGGCTAAGGACAAAGCACAATCGCTTAACACAACGTGTGACCTACTTACCCGCCTAACAATCTGCTGTTTAATACTTTGGAAATGCATGGAGACTTTGATTAAAATTTTAATTTTGGTTCATAGTTAGCCCACATGTGGCATGTACATTGTGCATACCAGATACATCTGTTCCAACAGGGCAGTAGCATAATACCTACAACTTCTTTCTAAAACATGGCATATGAATGTCTAAGTGTCATTTCCATATGTCTTAAAGGCACTCTCAAAAGTAATTACAAATTCTTGGTTTACATACAGACAACTAGTGAAGAGCCAAACGCTCTCACACTGGCATCACATAAACAAATAATGATGACAGTATTATGTCAGCTCTAGGAAAGAAGAATGAAGACATGGTACACACAAGATTAATTTGGGTTTCTAATGAAATACATGGAAAGTCATGGGGAAACTCCATCTGTGCTCAAGTCTTACATATATTTACAGGATAAGCGGGACAACATAATTTCTGCCTTAGCTGCAATGTGAAGGTATGCAAGAATACTAGAAGTTACATTTGGTCACTGTAGGCCAGATTCCCCAAATCGTTCAGGCCATTAGGAACATAATAATTACCAGACTGAATCAGATCCAAGGCTGACTAAGACCTGCACTTTGCCTCTGACCTCAGCTTGTACCAGATGCTTTACAGAGATAAAAGGGCTCTAGAGCAGACATAGACAGAATAATTCCCACCTTCAAGCAGGCATTCCTGGTCCTGATCTCTAGTAGTTAAAGACTGACTAAAGTCTGGAGTTCAAGTTGTAGTAAAGTTTTAGTTCCTTTCAAAGTACTGGTCAACAAGAATTTCAGCTCTGAAAATATTTCATTTCTGAAGCAGTCTCCAATCCCATTTTGAATCTACTTAGCACTGACAGATTTTCAAGGGCTTGGCACCTATAAATGAAGTCACACTGTTAAAAGCCTTGAGCATTCAGCAGCTCTCTTGTGAAAGTTCAGAGCCAGACCCTCAGGAGAGTTTACTGTGGTGGACAAATCTAAGCACATATAACTCAGTAACTCTTCTAAATGCAAACAGAATACTTTATAAAATACAAATCCTCCAGACTATGAAAAAGGAAAGCAGAAACCAAAAATCTCACAGAGAAGCAAGTCTAATGTTATATTATAGATTGAGGACAAAGTGATAGATGCTAGTTGGAAATTGTCCCATCACAGGACAGGAAATAAGGAGGAAATAAGAAGGGAAAGTCAAACACAAGCAGAAGTGGTTGTATCATCATAATGCAGGTAGTGCTAATGAGATGATTATAGATAACAGAGTAAATGAAATAATTAGCAAGACATTGACTAAAATAAAACTTTATCGGTGAACCAAATATTTTATTATTGAATAAAGATGTGAAGAGTTACACTCAGAAGATATCATTACGTTATTGGGCATTCTCAAGATCTCCTACCTAGTGAATACTATCTAGAAGTGGACATTAAATCAGGCTGAAGTATGCTAAATACAGAAGGGACCACTCCCAGAAAAGTTTTTCTCCAACTTAGAGGTCTTATGAGCGTCATTTTGTTCTTTCTCCCTCGCCGTAGCTCTTCAAGGTTATCTGCCAGCAGAATCACAGCAAGGTGCATAGAGGAACTCTTTGACCCTGCTGTGCCCCTGGCACTTGCTTACATAGCCAGACAGGGTGTTGGTTTTACTGACAAGTTCCCTGCCCCTCTGAGACTTTAAATTAGATGCCTAGAAATGACATTCCAGTTGTGGATGAGAGGCAACAGAAATATTGTACCAAAAAAACCCAAACAAAAGAAAAGATACAAAAAGAGTTTGCACCTATTATTTTCTCTATGTTTATAATTTATAGAGAAGATTCACCCAGGAAAGTACCATGTCTTCAAAGTTCTGTTACTTTGCCATAACGTTAAGTTTTGAGAGAGAAAATAATGCATGCATATGGAATCCAAAACTAGTAGTAAAAGATTAGTGTTTATGTAATTGTTGAGGAAAGCACAATATTTCTGGAAAAAATATCAAGCACCACTTTTTAAAAGGAAAGAAGAGAGAAATCCCTTTTTTCCTTTTTAACTAAAGGAAGTCCAAACACAAATCTTCATGTGTAAACTTTTACTATCCATAGAACAATAACTTAAATTTAACTTTAAAAATATGTATCAAGTATTCATGGGAAGTATAATGTAATTATTGCAATTAATCTGTCATACAAAACACAAGTATCTTTGTCCTGAGCAGTGCATCATCCTCGGGCTCTGGTAAAAGCTGATCCTCACGGCACAGGTCTAGATCCTGTCACTATGCCCATCTGATGGACCTGATTCCACAGCTTCTGTTCTGCTTAAACCTTTTTATACAGACTGTCTTCAATTACAGGCAGCAAATACATAGCAGAAAGCCTGTTTCAGCCAGTAACCCAGTTATAAATTTAAGGTTGCATATTGCCCTCAACCCACAGCAAAGCTCCCGCAGCTTTGCAAAGTCACAGATCTGCCCAAAGAACCAGGAGATAACCTGACCTTTATACAACAACAGTGCTATTTACAAACACACATTATTATTTTTCTAGTTGCTGGACACCAGCTATGATAATACAACAGCGTGGGTAACACTTTATGGCATCTGATTAAAACTTACAATGGCTTGTGGCCGTTAGGGCTGTGCAGTGGAATAACAAACACATCCCAGTCTTGAAAGCACAAAATAAGTGAATTGAGGTAGGTCTCTCTCTGGGCTGCTTAGCAGAGAGTATCCTCCTCCTTTGCTGGGTCTGATTATTTTTTGATTTAAAAGCCTGTGGAGGAGGCAAAATGTTTGTTCAATTTGCTGTTGTGTGGGAAAGAGGCAAAGGTGTCCGTAACAGTACACTGTGCTTGGAAATTGTTTGCTCTTGGTACAGCCTGCGTTTTTTAAGCAAGATGCCACAAAACCCAGACATAATTGAAGAGAGGGTCCTTAAATAAACGAGAACAAAGTAAACAGAGATGCTTCATTAGAAGTTACAGCCCCTGATTCTGCCTTTGCTGTCAAGTCCACTTATGTTTTTAGTCTTTGGCCCAACGTTAATTATCCTTCATAGAAAATACAAATAGTTACGGTTATGTTTACAATACTTTGAAGAGAAAGTGTTTATTTTGGCAAGTCTGTCTTCAAGAAAATACATAAATTTAGTAAAAATCATACTTGCTTGCTCTTTAGACCCTTCAAACAGTAATTTGCAACTGCTCTGTGTGCATTGTCACTTAAATGTTCATATATGGGCTATCCTGCCGCATTTACAGGCAATAGCAGCAATGTCTCGAACAGGTCAAGTGCAGTAGGACAGCTTTTGGGGGGTTCTGCCTCCTGTTGGCAAGATATGGCAGTAAGAGATGCAAGGACATGTGTGGAGATGTTGCAGGTGCCCAGCATAATGAAAAAGAAAGCCTGCAATGTATGAGGAAATTATGAGTAAAGCTCAAATACTCCCTCACTCCAATTATCACTAGCACACAAAACATCTGTTGGTGTGGTGCCTTGTTTTAGAGAACACACAGAAGAAAGATAACTGTCTGTCGCATTTCCTCAGCAGATACATATTCCTTATGTTCTTTTCAAATTTTGTAGTTCTGGAATATTTAAATTTTAATTGAAAACAAAGGAAGTAGATTAGATGAAAATTTATTGAATTTAAAGGAATGGAATCATTATTTGAAAATGTTTCAATTTTATCCCAGTGATTTGTAGGAAATAATATCAAAATTAAAGTAGCAGACTTTAATTTTTTCTAATGATCTTAAACAAAGCTAAGGGAGACTTGTTGGCTGTAGACCTGATGCAGATAAAACCTTTTATTCTTACAACCTTGCCTGCATTTAGGATTCAAAACTGGAGTTCTGATTGTTTGTCTATGCTATGTTCTCTATTAGAGTTCAGAATAAAGATAGCAATGATAATTTGAGGTTACTTGATGGGCATTAGACATCATCTTTTAATCACACTCTCAGAGGCGCAGAGCATGTTAGAAAATATTAGTTTTATCGCTCAGCTGTGGTTTGAGACAATCACTAAGCAATCACAAAAGCGACAAATGTCTTAAATAGTATGGAACTGAGGTAAACTAGGAATAGTAATACAATTGAACAGTTTTGTTTGGGCTAGTGCTCTGTTTTTTGGATTATTTATTTTTAATAGCTAGATGGACCATAGTCACAATAGCTCTTTATTTAAGGAACAGAGCACACATCATAAATTAGAAAGTATAAATATTTAAAGTTTTGTTGAAAGTGTACACAACCTATCTATTAAGGCTGAACTCCTTTTTCTAGGCAATGGCTACAACAGATGCCCTTAAAAGTGATCACTTAATATAATACTGGCCAAAGACCAACAGAAACTCTGTTTCTATAATGGTGCACTGGAGAATTCTTCATTTTGAAGTGCCACATGGAATGTCTAAATTAAGTTGTAAGAGCAAAAAAATTTATGGTATCCTTTGCTTGGGCATATGCTTCATGGCATCACTCTGTTAATCATACTGGAGCTAAACAGAGCTGTTCACCAATTATTAACTCAAATAATCAACTGCTTCAAAGCTGCCAAGCCTGATGCCAGCTCTTTTCAGAACTACACTCTTGATCACAAGTTGAGATGTGCTATTAGGGTTACAGTGAAGAGTAAGCCAAAAGAAAAAAAAAAAATAACAAATGTTTTAGTATTANGAAAGGATGAAGGCAAGTAAGGGAGATCAGCACAGACTGGAAGCACAGAATTTTTTCCTCTTGCCCAAGTGGTTACAGAATAAATTCCAGAATTAAAAAACATGGTCTGTCTACCATGCAGTTTCACCTGTTTAAGATTTTGAAGTCATAAGCACTACTTTAAGGTTCCTCTCATTTTGCCTCTCCACTGTCTGTGAAGCTGTGCCTGGAGACTTGAAAGCACTGTGACAGTTTCCCTAGGAGTTTGAGTGCCAGGCAGGTTTCACCTAGATCACCAAGCTATAAAACACTTCCCTTCCCTCTCATACCTTGTCATTTACCATCAGCTGTGATCTGGGGTGATGCAACATCTTTGTGTTGTTCTCTGATACACTTCCTACAGTTTTCTTCCTTCTATTCTTGATGTTTCATTTTCCCTGGAAGCTGAAGAATATATTCTAAATAGAACTAATATATTTCTTTAAACATTTGTCTTCCTTTATTTCTTATGCCAGGTTAAAACCTTAGACTGCCTGAGCAAAGTGCTGTTGTTTCATTTGCCTGCTGTCCATCCATTCTGAAAGAAAGAAAATTCTCTGAGGACATGCATTATGCCTCATTCACAGTCTGGGGGTAGGTATAGGTGTCTATTTAGAAAGAGGATGGCTGGGACCAGAGCGCCTTTGTACAAGGCGTCAGTGGGGTTTATGGAAAAGTTTGAAAGTACTGCAATCTAGTGTTACTAAATTAATTTAGAGATAAATAAATCACTACTTAGTTTTGAAGAGCTATTTAAAAATCTTCTTTAACAGATAACCTAAAAAACAAGAAGTGTTCTTCTAAAAAGATTTGTTTCACAGACAAAAATTAGGTGCAGTAATTTTGAGGACATCCCATATTTGTTTTCACAGACATCAAGAAGTTTCACACCTGTCAGAGGAGTTAATCTCAATGCATCCTTTGCTTAAGAAACGCAATGCCTATCTGCTTAATTAGAGAGGTTTGAGCTGGTTCTGCTGACACCATTTAAACCCGACACATTCAATATAATTTTTAATCAAAATATATGTTATAGGTCCTACTGGACTCTCTAGGAGTTCTATGTTAATCTTCTCATAGTGCAGGCATATAAAATTGGTTAGGTGAGTTGTTTCCTAGCACAATTTTCCTCTCGAAGGACTTGAGGACTTGTACAGGTATACAGGTTTCTTGTAGGTATCTAAATACAGATGAGTCTTGCCTCCAATTTTGCACCTATTGCCCTTGAAGTATTCTTCAGTAACATTACACAATGGCCCCTTTAATTCATTAATTTTTTTTTAGAACTGTAAGACTCATCATTTACTTTAACTCAATTAACACAGTGCAGGAATGTGGAGAGATAAGTGTCTTAAAAACTAAGGAAATGCAATTAGAACATCCCACTTAGTCAGTTCTTGAATTGTCATTCATTGCATTTGCACAAATCCACACAAAAACAGGAAAAGGTTAAAGGGATTAAATATTTCCAGGGTAACAGTACACTTTTGTACTGCTAGTTAGCAGCAGCATTAAACTTTTAACAAATGGTCTGCAGAATACACTACACTTCCATGTATGACCCCAAAAAAACATGAGGAGGTGAAATCTTACCTTTATGCTAAAACTTAATCTCTCACTAATGATATAATAGTCATTATTTTAGGAAAGGATGCTGAAAGAGTCACTGGTACAGAAAACGAAGCTATGTAACAATAATTTTCTTCAAAGACACTGATAATATCTACCAATGCCCCTGACCCAGTAAAGAGAAAAGCAAAAAAAAAAAAAGAGAAAAAAATAGGATAGCATGATTTCAGCCAATAAATAAAAATAAATAAAACCTTTTAGAAATGCAGAATGGAATGATTACAGCCCACAGTGGTATGCTGTTTACAGCACCAGAAGAATTTCTAACTATAAAAAGGGTGAATATTCAACATTCGGCAAGATATATGGGATAACACTATATGTAGACATCTGGATGTCATTACAGGTAACATTTTCAAAAGGGCATAACTCACTGAAGTACTTAAAAGATGGCATTTGCGTTTATAATGTTACCTTTATCTATTTAGCACCTCTAAAGGTCTGTATGCTATGCTCAATTCATTAGGAAAATGAAGTGCTACATGTAATCTTCTGACCACATAATGTTCTACCATACTCTTAAGCATATGGTGTTAAGAAATCAAACTGTCAGTCTAAATAAGCCCAACTATCCAACTATTCTAAAAAAAATCCCTTGATTTAAAGTATAATAGCCTAAAAAAAAAAAGTTCAATATATTAAAAAGACAGGATACTAGTTTGAAAGTTATTGCTCTTAACCAATAATTTCTAGTATAGCAAGAAAAACTTCCATCTCCAAAAAAATAAAAAAATCAATCCACTTTTGACATAAAAATAGAAAAACCAGGAGAAAATGTTGCCACTTAAGAGGTGTTTCTCCAAGTCATCTAATTTTAGCAGTTTTTCTTTATTCACATTACTTGTTTTGTGGGCACCTCATATGTATGTGAGTCCCTGTTACCATTATTTGAGAAACTAGTATCGCCTGTACAGATGTCTCCTGGATGGCAAGAAGTACCATCTGCAATAATCAAGAGCACCCTGAAAACAATTTAAATTTTTCTGCTGCTAAATTGTCACAGAGGTGAAAGCAAACCACTTCCTACGGCCTGGCTTTGCAACAGCAGAGAAAGAGTATTCAACAGCACATTATCTTGAGTTGCCAGGGGAGTTTGGCAATGAAAAAGTACAAACTGGGGAAGAACAAGGAAAAAGTGGAAACTGGAAAGGCCTGACTTCTGGCAGCAGAGAAGAGAAACTGCTTCATCTGATGGGCTGAGATCCAGGGAAAGCTCAGGCTGATTGGAGCCCTGTGAACTCAACAGAGGTATACAAACAGCAATCTAAGCTTCACTGCTGCACCGGGTCTGCCTGATGCCTCTAACTGAATGTCCTGAGAAGGTGCAAGCCAGGGACAGAAAATTCTTGAAGAAAATGCATTGGAAAAAGAAATGTCTACAGAGCAAGTAAAATAACAACAAAGGGAACCTACCACATTCTGCATGGCTTGTTCACTTGGTAGCTCCCCAAAAGGGTTACTTTCTATTCAGGCCACAAACTGATCCCAAATATTAACGTGCAACACTTCTGTGAATTAATGCCATAACTGAACATAGTTTTACAGAAATAACCTCCAAGGAACTGAATCCTACCTTTCTACTAGTGGCTAACAAAACAAAAATACCCCCAACCAAACAGAAAAAGTAAGCAATGTCAGTGGAATGAAGGAGTCACAGGGAGGTCAAGGATAACATTTTGGTATGTCTTCTTATGTAGTATTGTGCACCAAATAAAGAGGGAAGTGCAACACCCATGCAGAGAAAGAAAGAGTAGCAACATAATTAAATGGTGGGTTAAAAGTTGATTAAGAGGCAGTTAAAAGATGTGTTGGAAATTTTGCTTCTTTACAAATTAACATTTTTAAGCAACAAAGAATGCCTCAAAAGCCTATATCTAACTGCATATTAAAACCACACATAACTAAAATGTTAGCTGCTGAGTATTTAAAACATTTTGAAAAGATATTATGTGAAATGAGTAAGAAATATATACTGTGTAACTGCTGCCAGATATTGCTTTATTTCCTCCCGAGCTGTGATGGGAAGCCTGACAAGAGCAATATGGTCTGTGCTGTGGGATGGCTCCCCTGATAGCTGGTGTCTCAAGAGCCACACTTGTAGTAACTAATGATCCAGTACTGCAGCCTGTACATGCACTCTTAATGAAAATTCTGTTAAGTTTTATGTATGAAGGACTCAAGTGTGAGTGACAGGCTAAAAAAATGAAGAGCTTTAATAGCTGCAAATAGTATTGAGAGGGCCAGCTGAGGAATATTGTGATTACTGATAGGAAACTCGTACGAGGGGAAACTGGAGTATTAAATAAGGGTAATTTGTGGTTCATATGTCACGATGATAGTATAATGCATAGAATATAGGATAGTAAAGATGATCCTAACCAGGATACTTCCTCACAGAAACATAAATCTAGTAAGACAGTAGATGAATTGGGATCAATTAATGCTCTGAGGGCAGCTTTTCATATAAAACTGAAGGCCAAGTTGTTACCATTCATATAACATGAGTAATACACTTATCATTTTACATGCTGTATTATTTATATTGCATGTTGTCATGGGCTTATGGATCAGACAATAACTTTGCACAGATATCTGAAGGAGAAACAGAAGACTTGACCTGAAAAGCCATCATAAAACTTACTGGAGAACATTGCTTTTAGTGGAAGCTGTGCAAAGCCATTTACCATCAGGAAAACAAGCACTAAGTCACCATGGAAAGGGCATTCATAAGTGCCCTTTGCATAGTGAGGAACTCTGTGAGTGAGGCAGACAATAAACTCAAGAAACCAACACAAGATGTTGGAGAATTTTTTCACAGTATGTTATCAGCTCTAAATGCAACAATTTTGTGTACTTTTGTAAGCTAGAAAGTAATGTGGTTTTTTATGATACAACAATCTATGAATGATCTGACTGAAATGGGCTCGGGAATGGGCTAATTAAACAAGCACTGACGACAGCAGTGTTAGCAGTCAAGGTGGTCATTATGAAGCTTTTGTACTTTCTGTGTAAAAGGAGATTTTAAAAGTTAGGACAAATCCCTTCAGCAAAAGATAAAAATCAAAGAAAAATGCTGGAGTTCAAATCCCTAAAGGATCTCAATTAGCCTGCAAATGTACTTACACAGCTATATGAATAAGCAAGTTATGGTGGATAGACAGTAATTAGATAATTAGGGCAGCAAGAAGTCCAGTACATCTTGTCTGCATGAGCAAAAATTGACTATCAGAATATAGCAGAAAGAAACCCAACGTAGAAACAGAAAATGTGTTTCATTACTGCAAGCATCAAAATAATAAAGAACATCAGACTATGAAACTATCACTATTAATCTAAATTTTGTTACAAGAAGTTCTCAGAGAAAGAGCTTTCCCTGTCTTTCACAGCAGATGCAGCAGGTAGGGAGGTCAAAGCATCTAGATTATCCCAGGAAGCAGGAATGCATGAAAACAAATGAAAAACACCATTTCCAATTAGGAAAATGGGAAAGTGATTGGAAGAAAGAGAACATTTGTTTTCAAGCTATCAAACTAGGAATTCACAGTAAACAGAAGTGAAAAAATAAGCACATGAGAAGCTAGTGATAGGCAATATGGTTTATGTAGCTCTAGAGGTACAGATTTATTCCATTAAGAGGACAGAGTCTATGCATTAATTGGGAAGTCATGCACATAATGAACGTATGATGACATTTTGATGCTTCACGTGTCTTCTCCCCTGCCAATCCATCTCTCTGGTTTGCAATCTGCCATTATCCACAATGTGTTAATCTTTGGGGTGAGGATATAATTAAGTTTCAGTTCTTTCTGTATGACAGCATTCAGAAACAGGTACTTGCTTAAGCACTGCAAAGACTCTCCTTGGAGTGAACAGTCACTGCAGTTTGCTGAAAAGGTAATTTATCCAGCAGCTAATTCTCAATGAATTCTTTTTTCATTACTTTCTCCTATATTTACTATCTAATTTGCATTTATATACCCCTTATTATCTAAACACCTCATGATCTAAAATGTGCTTAACCTAACAAATCCGTAACATAATTCAGGAGCATTAGGGAAGTTTTATATAGATAAGCAGGGATGATGGTTATTTATGATGTCTAACTTGGGCACTAGAGCTAGAAGGTTAGTCTTCTGTTTTCTGTGGAGTGAAAGGAAGAAGATTGCTCCTCTGGATCACTAATCAGCTGCTACCCTGGACATATTTGTAGTCGACCGGCGGAGTTCGTTATCATCAGCGCAGGGGGCTCCTTGCGATCAGCGCGCGAAGTTCTTGGACACCACCCAGACGAGCCAATTATGATGAAAGTAAAAGCCATTTATTGTGTGTTGCGCACTTGCTTTTATACAGAGCTCTTTCAGATTTGGCAGCTACTGATTGGATACAATAATTCAAAATTCTTAATAACAAAATCACTATTGGCTACCTTCAATCCTGGGAACGTAACCTTCAAAGCTATGTCAACATAACCTCTAAAATAACTTAGTTGTGCTAATTAATTTCTCTCAGTTTCTCCTTATCTTCCTCACGTCCTGCATAATTGGATGCCTCTGCACATCTGGTTGCTTTTCTTCTTTCCCAGGATCCTTTATCAACCTTATAATTACAAAGCCTAAAGTTAGTATCATAGCTAAAATTCTCCTTCAGCACAAAGCGCCCCTACAATATTCAAGCACAGGCTCCTTCCTAAGCTGTGAAAAAGCATGCACTGACATTCAGTGCAGTATGTTGCCTTCTCTTGGGTTGATCAAACCAGATCAATGTGGTGTTACACCTTTAACTGCCACCAACTCATCGCTGGAGGTCCCTTTCCCCATGCCATTTTGCTGGATTTGCTGCCAAGGGAGGCTCCCACTGGGTGGAGAAAATTTTTTCCCTGTTAATATTGTCTTTCCAAAAGGAAACCAAAATATTAAGCACACAATTTTACAGGACAGAAAAAAAATTGGGGGTTGAATCAGAGTGTACTTAACAGAAAGATGATCATGCCAGTTCTATAACCACTAATATATTTTTATAATAATGAATTCTGCATCCTGCAAGGCTGTGAATAACTGTAAGTTAACAGATGCATCCAAAATATAGATAAACTAATATCTGCAGACATAGCATGTGCATGTTATTAATATATCTAGTGAGCATGTATGCATATGCATATATAATCAAATATTTACTATTAGATATACACAAACACATATATTTATCAATATAAACAAATGGACTATATCTTCTCCTTATAATTTCCCTTAGTGAGATTACAGGTAACAGCCTGGCTCATGAGCAGTGCTTCATTTATTAATCTTCAGAGACGTCGGCTGCGGACAATCTGATCTTCCCTGTAGCAAACCAGGAGTCGCACTCTTGGATCACAAACTCACAGGCCCATCAGTACCTCACAACAGTGGGGCTGGGACACAGTCTGCTCCAACTAAAGCATCACTTGGGAAGAATTTACATAGATTTAAATTATGTGTAGTAGGCTGCCTACAGTTATGGTAATGTCTCCCTGTTCCAAGGGCTTTGATGTGAATCTCAGTGCAACTGGCTATCAGATGCACTGTAAAAAATCATTGTTGTATTCAGCTATAAGGTATCTGTACATTACTACCTGCATTTTATTTCTTCTGTGATGTGTATTTCCAGGGCATGTTTTGCAACAAAAAGAAAGCAGGTAATATTACCTTATCACAGAAATTAGCTTTCCTGTTTTTAACTTATCTTAATTGAGGTCTGTTTCTGTTGCCAAGCAAGGTTTAGTACGCTTCCTTGATTTATAAATCAAGGGTGTTTGTTTTACTAAAACTGGTGCATAATTGCTTCTGAGCAGTCACCTTCACTTTAAGAAAGGAGTGAAAGAAATCAAAGGAAATGTAGATTACTGGAAACTGTCTGAACAATTAATGGGACTGTGTGAATAGCTGATCAGGTCCCAAAGAGAAGGACATATAGGGAAGGATTTTGATATTAAAATGCTTAGATTTATTTATGCTGAAATATAACTTTAAAAGTTTTCATTTTGTATTAAATGAAATTCAATCTTTAACCTCAAAACATTGTGTCTGTTTGGCTCTTTCAAACAAAAGCACAGCAATGGAGACACTATAGGGGCTATTCACAAGGAAAGGAGGGCAATCCATGCCATAAGCCTTTCATCAATACTTCTGCATTCAGGATATTCAGCTTGTGCTCTGCCTAACAAGATCCTCCCTACTTCTGTGCACCACGAAAATGGCCCAACCACTCTGACATGGGGTGATTTGGGACAAGCAGCTCAGTGTCTCTGGAACTAAGGCCATTCCTCTACAACTGCAACATTTATGGGGCCAAAGAAGGAGAGTGAGGGAAATTATGTGGGCACAGTTGTAAGCAGCTCACTTCCCTCTGCCCCACATGAGACTATTTTCCAGATTCAGCTTCCGGAGGTATTGGACCCACATTCTGGAGGAGAGGAATACACTACTTACCAAAAAATAAATTTCCACAGCTCTGGGCAGCACAGCTGAACAGAATGTACCTGCTCTTCAGACTTCTCATTCTGGAAATATATTTGTAGTTAACTAATAGTTTCCTTTGCATTTGCTCCAGCATTGGAAATGTCAAACAATGCACGCAAAACTTGCCAAAGTGGTCTGAACACAACAAAGAATCCAGAACAACTGACAAATTATTGGCAATTTCTCTTATTAGTTTGACACAGCGCAACACGTGCTGTGCTGCCCAGCTCTCCGCTGTCATCAGTCCCGTGCTTCGAACAGACACCTACATGCTGCACCGCTGCACCGTTCCAGCAGCCCCTCTCCTTATACAAAACCTGCCACTAATCTCCATGTCAGGGACAGCAATTATCACAAGTGCTAAGCAATCCACATCTAATCTCCATCAATCCTTGGCCTTGATCTCCAAAGAAAGACCACAATTGCCCATTTCCTCATCATGCAACTGTAATGATACCAGTGGAACATCATCAGTCAGCACTCAAGTGGTAGCTGTAAGGTGCAGCAGCATACGGGTTGCACACTGTTGCATAAACTTGGAATCATTAAGCTGCTTGTTAGAATAAAGTCCACTGGGCTTTCAGCTCACAGACATCTGAGCAGAGAAGTCAAGATTGCCACTTGGATAGATGCAATTCAGTTCATTGCTTTTTTTAACTGTGTTGGACTGGAAATAAAATGAAAATTGCAGTAACTGAGAACAAACCAAGAACCTATACTTCATTTCCTAGCAAAGATCCTTTTATCTATATTTCTCATTTTCTTCCTGAAGTCTTCACTATTTCTCAATCTTGAATCTAAATTCTTTAGGCCCACTATCACATTTTTTTTCTGTTGTCGTCTTCTAGTTTCAGTTGAGAAGTTTTTTTCATTGCTTACACTTTAAATATTATACCAGTTTTGAGTGCTTCTGAATGATTTTTTAAAAATACATATTTGGAACTTGTGTATCATATCTTTCATCTGATGGAAGACTTGGGAACATGTTCCACATACCCAGTCAAGCTCACAGACCTGTAGACCACATCACATCAGCTCTTTAACATTTCTTCCCTTCAGGCTTCTTCTTAAAATGTGGCTTTTAATCTGAAAGAACCACTATTCCTACATGTACTTGTAGATGCTCCTTGCAGTCTAATAGCACCAAGTGATGGCAAAGAGGAAAGAAAGAGTATAAGAAGTATAAGCAAAGAAAGTCTATGGAAAGAGTATTAGAAAGAAACTACATACTGTGAAAGAACCTCAACGCAAGACAGAGGGGAAAGTAGGAGAGTGGGTAAAACTGAGGAAGTGGGAAAGTGGAGAATTAGAAGAAAGGAAAAAAAAACAACTGAGAAAACACCTCCTACCATTATCAGTAGGATATGGTATGCCTGATAACCCTTTTCTCTTTAGCAAATGTCTTACTCTATTTCTATAAACCAGAGGCCAACCTGGAGAGTTGGAAGGTAGATAGAATGAACCAAGACATATATTTCTTGTCCCATACTCAGTAGGTTTGGAAAGGAAAATTTTCTATCAGATGAAAGTCAAAACTCTGATTTTTCTTTCATTTTTTTAGGAGTGGAAAAAAAGAACTAAAGATTGTGAATTTTTACCATCCTCACGACATTTTCCTACAAATGATCTCTGGACCCACCACTCATTTGGGAAAGTCAATGATACAAGCGTTTAAAACTTTGCCTTGACCATCCCTGAGCTGGGCTCTGTATCTAACCATGTCTGGACTAGGCTTCCCCTTCCTGGACACATCCACTTATTCCACATAAAACTTACACATCTCTAGGACTCCATGAAAGAGATCATTTACAGGTACATGGCTGTAGTTTATTTGCTTAGTTGCACTCCACAATCTCTTTGCAAGAATCTCCTTCCAAACAATGAATAAGAGGAAACTTACTGAGTCACAACAGTCAAACCTATATACTATCATCATCCACAACTACTGTATCATGCAACTGCTGCAATTATATACAACTGCTGTCTAAAAATGCTGATTTTTTGGAAATGAGGTACAGGAGATGACAAGTGATCTTTCCAGGGAACATCTTTCCCAGCAATTCTGCTACTCACTAAGGAGGGCTGCCAGACCCTTGAAAACTGCACCCATGTAGCACGGGAAGAATATGCTGAAACATGGCTGAGATGCTGGTTTCCTTGTCACCATGGATTGGAGCACACTTTCTCTCCCTTCTGGATGTACAGGGTTTTCTTTCCCTACCGAACTCAGTGCTCTTAAACTGCTGGGAAAGATACTGCATCTCAAAACAACATTTTCTTGTTGCAGAAATCTTTGTTGTTTCTAAAAACAAACAAAAAATCCCCACGAGAATTAGGATTTTGTCCGTGATTCTAAATATACTTTTTAATCCATGTACACTTTTGAAACCCTCACACTGTTATTTCTGTTACCATTTCCACTAGCATATTTATCACCCTAAAGTGTCTCATTGTAAATAAGAAAAACTCAGCACCCATCTTGTCATGAGTGTGGTAATAAAAGCAACCTGCATCTTTAACATGCACTACAATGTGCATTGCTACCTCAGTTACAGAAATGCAGTATCATTTTAATTAGTAGCTCTCCTTTGCAGACTGATTCTGCACAAAGACATAAGCACTGTCTTAGCAAATTACTTGCATACACAAAGCTGTGCTTATACTATAATCTTTGCAGTAACTTCATTTCTCTGTTCATTAAGGAACATATTTTTCCCCATTTCATCCATTTAAAAATATCTCTCTAATGAGTTTACATACTAAGCATTAATATTTCTTTTAACATTTTTCCATCAGCTGTGTAAAACTGAATCCCTTGTCCTTTGTCATGGTGCACTGAAGGTCTGATAATTAACAAGTATGTTGCTGCTGTTGCTTAATGATGAATGCAGTCATATGAAAGCATGTGGTTCTCCCATTGTGGCAGTTTTTCTGACTTAGAGCAATGAACATATGTATAAGATCCGATATAAAGCACTACATTTACAATGTGTGCATGCATGCTACCATGCATTTCATATATACTATAAATCACACCCACACAACACATAATTTAGCTTAAGGTTTATAAGTATTTTCATAGAATACTATACTAGCTCCTGAAAGGTGAAGGGGAGTCAACAGCTTATTGGTGCTCTGTTGCTGTTAGTTTTAGCATGCAAAGCACTTGCCTTTGTAGAATCACAATTCTTTTCCTAGCAGGGCCTTCTCTCGTCAGGTTTAAATATTGCATGGTCTAATCTAAACATCCTGATGCAAAACATTTGCAGTCCCTGGCCTCTTAAACTTTTTCACATAATTTTCAGTTGTTTTTTCTTTAGAGATAATAACGTTAACACACCAGTTCTTTCTCACAGGCACTTGCTACCTTGCAGCTTGCTGGTTGCCTGTCCACACTTTGCTCCAGAAAGCACTTTTTTTTTTTTTTTTTCTTTTCTGCAGAAAGCAATAAATACTGAACCAAGGAGAGTGCAGAGGCAGGTCACAGGAGCACAGGTTACTGAGTGACACCTGGCACTTTGCTTTAACCCTAACAGATGTGCTCTACCGTTGAGCAGAGAGTGGGACAGTATAGAAGAAAGTGCTTTGAGAGGTTACAGAGAACAGATAAGGGCCTTTTAATGTTACACTGTTCACTGCAGGTTGACATTATCTTGTTATTCTTATCCACCTGCAGTACAGGAGGAGCATCTTCTGCAGAAACAAAGTGCTTTCTCTAGGATGTTATAATTCCGAACTTGACTTTGCAGAAAGAAGCTGTATATTCATTTTTCACATCCTTTTCACAGTCTTCTCTTCAATCTCTGCATAGGAATTTCACTTGGTTTGAGAAGGACTAACTATCCACAAATGTTAAAATGAGAAGTTAGGCCTACTTTAGTAATTTATGTTACAAAGGCAGAAAAGAAAATTTTTACACAGCTCATCATTTTTATGGCAATTTATGACTTCCTTTTCCTCCCTTTAATTGAACTGCTTTCTAAATCTAATTAAGCATGTAAGAGAATTAGAGTAACGGTGAAGTATTGTAAAATCAGTTACCATACAAATGCAAGTAATTTTCTTGCTTTTAACAAGTGGGTTTGTTTGCACGTGGTGATGGTGTTCTGAAACAACAGCCCCAACTGCAAGAAAACAGTCTGTTCTGTCATTTTGGTGGATCATTGTTGCAGCAGTCCATTATGAACCGGGAACATGCATATTTTTATCTGCATAATGGTAAATAACAACACATTTATAGCTCATTATTCATAACCAGTTGGGCTAATCTGTCCTCCCATCCAAAACCTCTGTGATATTACAGAAGCCAGCAAGGGTGGTAAGGGTACACAGCTTGCCCTAGAGGAGCAGTATGGATGCCATATACTGCCCTATGCTGCTGTGGCCATCAGTGGATGCAAAGCTGGATGCCCCGCTGAAAGAGGTCTCTCAAATGGGCATCTCTGCACTGTCCCAAGACTGGACTGTTCTGGGTGCAGCTGTACACTCTATTGAGGAGAGGGGGGAATGTGGGGGATGCTGCCTCTGAATTTGGGTGTACAGAATTACCTTTGCCATCTCTCCAGCCAAGTGGGAGTTTCTAAGTGGTTTTCTCTCAGTCTTGGGCTGTGCCATGCAAAGCTGGACAACAGTGGGGAACAGCTGGGAATGCAGGATGGTCTGAGCTCTGCTTTGGATTTTGTCTTTCTTACATGTATCAGGAAGGCTAATTAAATAATTAACCAAAGTGGGCTGAGACATGAGCCATGTGGTTATCTGAGTTTCATTTGTGCAAATTAGAAAATATTAATGAGGTTTCTTTCTTTCAGGAAGAATTCTCAAATTTGTGCCTCTTTTTTCCCCCCACAGATGGCAGACGGATTCTGAAATTACTTTTCTTACAAAAACCCCTCATAGCTCTTCATTATTAGAATGTTATCCAGGAAAATATCACTAACCTTCACAAATCAGTCTGTCTGCCACGTGACCTCTACTATGGACAATACTCTTGCATTCACTCATATCAGTTTAAATCACCAGCAACTCTGCTAACTTCATAATGTTCCTTTTGATTTCCACTACTGCAAAATGAAAATTTTGCCTTTTCAAATAATTAATTTTCCCTTTTTTTGTACCTCCAGGCCAAACCCAAGATTTTCTCTAATTTCCAGTAGAATTATGTATATGAGAAAAAGATCACCCTCTCTCAATAAACTCCCAACTAAATTTCTCATATTTTCCCTCCTGTCCTGTTCATTAAAATATTTCTTTATGTTTACATTCTTCCTACAAAGGGTTTGTGACATTTTGATTTAAAGTTACATCAGAATTAATTAAAATAAATTTTAAAAGCATTTTGCATATTCACAGTGGAAATGTGATGCTGTTGATTTGAAGGTTAGTGCTCCCAAGACATGTGTGTATATGCAAGATCAACACTGAAGATATTTTATTAACACAATAAATATCACCTCAAAATTGTCAGATGTATCTTTTGTGACCTGATATTAATTTCTCACACTGTAATATTTATTTTTCTGTAAAAATAAACAATCATTAAAAATGTGTATTTGTGGAGAAAAAATGTAAATGAGCGAGCAAGCAAGGTCTTAATTGAAAGTAATCCTTTGAGCATCCTGTTATTTGGACTGAAGTCTTTTGATGAGCAAGTCACTTCACAGAACTTAAGGGAGTTTTATTGGCATAAAGCTGGCATAGGATAAAGGTCAGGCTCTTCCATTTTAACGACTGAAGTAAGATTATTTACTACTCAATTTACAGGCTGAAAGTGCATTCTGCAGTGTTTATCCATGGGGAGAAACATAAAAAAAGAGACAACCCTAGTTTCCTGAAAAAATACTCTGCAGCTGGGGACTGCTTAGCAATTGCACTAATAAAACATTTAAAGAAACATCAGGGCTTAACCTACTCAAAGCTCATAAGATAATTAGGCTGCTTGTCACTTAGGACTTGATGCCGAGAGGTGCTGAGCAAAGTGCCAAGATCCTCAAGTGAACATTCCATTAAAACTGCATCCTTCAATTTAAATGCAAGCTCTGGTCCAGAAGTGAGAAGATGCTAGATCAAGTCACAGGGAGATTTGGAAATCTCAGACTAAATTTTTTTTTAATATTCCTTATAAATATTTGTTGTTCATTGGGGCTAAGAAAATTCCATTCATTTCTTCGTGCTGTTGCCCATTTAATGAGGCAGAGAAGCATTTTATTATTCCCCTCTGATGAATATACAAGCACCAAAACCCAAAGCTGAACAGTGAAACAAACAGTGAATTATTTCAATCCTCTTAATTCTCTGCTTTTTTGGCAGATAATGCCATAAGTCATTTTAGCTTAGCAGCCACAGATTCAAAAGAGATTTCTTTTTAACCTTTTAAACTTTGGAAATGTTTAAATTGAATGAACTAACAGAAGAAATAATTTTTTACCTAATCAGGGAGAAAATAAACTGAGAACTTTTCAAATATTACAGTGGCTATCAACTGTAATTGATTGCATGGATTTGGATCCAGTGAAATTTTATTACTTTTTTCAGTGAGCCTGAATACTACTTCAGGACGGCAACTTTCCCTCACTGGATCCAAATCCATGCAATGCAAAGTCCCATGAAACTCAGTAAACTAAAAACTTTTTCCTCCAAACTCCTTCCCCAGAATTCTTGAATAGTTGCCTGTGGTTGAACTGGAATGCATTTGGAAGGGTTTGAGTTAAGTGCAGCTAGCGCAAAAGACAGTTTGGCTTTGTACAAAGGTGTAAAGGATAAAAAAAGGGATTGTGGTGGACAGTGTGCTGTTATTGTAAATTATGCAGTGAGCTGAAAGTACACTGGAATAGTCATCAAAGTTCCTAAGAGCTGCTCTCTTCCAGATGAGCTAATAGAGTGGCTCTGAGCTCCGAGGTTAACTGAAATAAAATTTAACAGTGCTGTAAAATACATTTGCTGTATTTGACTTCTTTCTAAAGTTAGAGAGGTGATTCTGCTGACCCTAGTGTCAGTAACAGCTCCATTTAACTCAACATTATCTGCATGCAGATGACCACAAAGTTTTACCTAAAGCACGTATTTACAAGCTGTAACCTTCGCAAAGATCAATGTATTTTTGGATATCCTAAGAGATCAGAAAGCATCCATCAGAAATCTATGAAACCATTAACTGGATTTTCAAGTATCTTCATTTAAATGACACTCAGAAGGAAGGAGTCATTGTCCAGCATAGTTTCATTAATAGGCTTATATAATATGTGATTGCTTGTAAAAACAGCTAGCCCCAAGAAGAGAGAACTTGGAGATCCTTTCAAGCCCTATACAATGGAAAGACAACCTTGGAGTTGAGGCTTACTGCTGTATATGATCAGCATCTCATTAACTTGTTTTATAACTTGAATAATTTTACGTTCCTATAAATTTTTCAGGTACAGTGCTAATATTAATTATTGATTGGATGTAGAAGTGTCAACTCCCATTAGGTACAATTAATAACACATGTCAAACTGTGAGATAATAAATGCATTCTTTGAAAGTGAGTTAGAATGCATCACATACTTTTATTTTCCATTATCAAGAACCGATTCATAATCTTAAAAAATTGTTTTCATTATACTTTTTGAGGGCGAAAAGGAATTTTATACCATAAGGCTGTCTTCTCTTCATTCACTTGAAAGACTAGAGAGATGAAACACTTAGAGGAAAGTTTGCACATCTTATGGCACCTCTGTAGATCTGCTGCACCTTTTCCCACAGATAAAGCCTCACCCTTAATGGTGCCATTTTCCACATCTCTACAGGAGCCCACACCATCTGGCAGGCCTCTGCTAAGCTGGGGTTGTGAACAATAGAGTAGGTGTGAACAGAAACATGAACATGGGCTACAAAATGAGGAACCACGAGTTAAATCCTCCTTGACAGCTGGGGCTGTAAAAATGTGGTCCACTGAAGCCAAAAGTGTCCAGTTAACTCGGCTGGGAGCAGGAGCTGACTGCAAGAACACGGGAGTCTCAGCTATTATATTAAGATTTAAGCATTACTCTGACCCATGAGCATGACTCATTGCTTTCAATGAGAGGAAGCTTGGGTCCTCTTTACTGTAACCAAGT
>VZTO01003184.1:203483-238789 GCA_013400615.1 Syrrhaptes paradoxus | reverse complement strand
CCTTCCTTCCCTTTATCCATTCATCATTTCTTGGCCCAACTCCTGTATCTTTAGGTATATTCTCCTTTGTTTTGGGTTTCAGGGGAGAGGTTGGTAGCAGTAGGTGTAGAATCAGAAGAAGGCACAACACAGTTATTTCATATTTTTCATCAAATTGATGCTGCTTTGTGTTTCTTCCATTACTGGCATTAATCAGCATCCACACTGCCTGCATTCCAACCTGCAATTTAGTCTGTCTCAAAGGTGAGAACCTTTAAATGCTCTGCAGCTGCTTGCAATACTTTCAAATTCCTGTTGATTTCTTAATCATGTTAACAAGGTGACTGACAGAAATTCAGTTTTAGAAACCAGATATAGGTTCTAAGAACACAGCTGTTAAGAATGATAATTGCTAGAAATTGGGGGGGGGGGGTATTTTCCACTATTTAAGTATAAAATAAAATTTCCATTGAAACCTCTATGGTGACTCAAAACCCCACTCACAATTCACTTGCTGGTCAGTCGCTGAAGGTTTTAAGACTGTGTAAATAATTAAAACCAAAAGTACATGTGAAACTGAGCTCTCTCAAATCTGTGTTTTCAGATTTTGATGTCTTCTGTCAAGTTACGTTCTCTCTTCAAACACTAGTCCTTGGTGGCATGAGCTGTTCTGGTTTTGTGGTGTTCAGACGAGAGACACCGTCCATGTGACAGCACTTACAAATGCAAATCAGGTATTTCAAAGTACACGTGGCATTTCCAGAACTTAGAAACGTGGTGTCTCAATATTCATTTTTCATCTCAGCCCAATGACAACAGAGAAAAAATGGAATTCTCCCCTAAGGACATTTGCGACTTTCCCTTCAGTAGCAAAGAAAGAGTTGTCTTCATCAAGGTCTGCTTCTGATTGACTGTAAGGCTCTCAGCACACATTTGACTTGAGATCCACTCTGGCAAGGATAAGGTAGTGATTTTTCTTTTTAAATATTGTCTTCATGGTATATTTTAGTTTCAACAACTGCATTTTCTCCTCCTAATCTTGCGTAACCAAACCTCCTCCAAAGCCACGCAGTCATTGCTGGAGTCCTGTAAACCAGTAATTTTGTGCTGTGAGTTGATATGTTTTAAAGTAATGGTGGTGTTTAATACTTGATTCACTGGGCTTGATTAGTATTTCCCAACTTACATCAAACCTCCTTTGTCTGTTTTGTATTCAGAATTGACTACATTACTGACTCAAGCCCTGTCTGTAGGCGTTCGCTATTCCAGTGGAAACGTTATCCTCTGAGAGAAGCCCCTTAAAATGAGCATTGTGTTCTATGTTCCAGGTGGCACCAAATTGGCAAAAGAAAGGATGGCAAAGTATATCAAGAAGGCAGGGAGGTGAAATTATATGAAATTAGGTGACAAGAGTCCTCAATTTTTTTTTCTAAAATATTTTTCTAGTATTGTAACTCTAATTTTGAACTTTCCATTTGAAATGTAAATAGAAGTACTATTACACTTTGACAAATTGTCTTCACTGACTTTCTTTTTGATTTTTTTTTTGCTATGTGGTATTTTTTGCTAATTGTATCTCCTTTTGATTTTTTATTTGAAATAGTTTTTAAGTTCTCAGATTGAAATATGTGGGATCTTCAAATCAGAGTGCTGTGTACACCTCTCTTTACCAGGTTTCTGAGCTGCTCAGCTTGATTTCTTTCCATGAACTTGCCCGGACTAGCTAGGTGCAATCAATAAGGCAGGTAACCCACCCTGGCAAGACTGTAGTCCTCTGTGAGAGACCAGTCTAAGAAAACCAGAGAGAATGAGTTATTTGAACTTCCATTGAGCACTTCAGCAGGAAAAAAACAATGCTTTAAGCTGCCTTGAAACAAAGCATTTATTTTGTTTGACCCACAAAAATGTTCACATTTATTTTGGACCAAGCAATCTTGAAAATAGATTCTTCAAAGGATGTATTTGTTTTTGTCCAGATGGTTTTTCCTTACAAGCGTTTCAATGAGAAATGAAAAATCCCCGTATGCAGTGGGGTGCTTTTGGGCATTGCCCTTGCTGATTCTTCTGTGCTACACCTCTGGTCACTTGACACATTGCTTAACAAAATGCCTTACAGAGAGGCAGTAACCTTGTAGGAATAGATAAGAACGGAGTGTAAGCACAGATCCAGTATTTTTTGATTTATATATGCACTTTGGGGGGGGATAATGGAGAGCAGTGGANAGTCATTAAATTGTTCTTACCTCAGCTCACAAGTCTCCTTATGCCTTTAATTTGCTCCCCTTCCCAAGGAGGTGGGGAGGATGAGTGAGTGGCTGTGGTGTTTTCACCAGCCAGGGTTCAAAACCACAACACTTGTTTAAGTGTCTCTCTTCCTTTATGATATTTATTGTGGTAAAAATATGAATACCTCATTTTAAAAACCCTTCTACATATTTCATATATTTGAAAATTATCAGAAACTAGTGTCTCTAAGACAGCTTCTAAATTACTTCTGGTGGTTACGGACTAAGGAAATTTTATTCGAAGGTACATCAGGCCGTCAGAAGCGAGGCTGAGGCTGGCTTTTGTGGTGCCTTTGTAGTATTTGAGTTCTGGGCTTTGGATGTGTGTCTGGTCAGTGTCAGGTGAACCTCTTGTCCGTGTTAGAGCTGGGGAATATGAGGAATACTGGTCTTAACTGCACTTGTAAAACTGGAAATAGAGAGGACTGGGACTGTACGCCTAGGGAAAGGGGTTCTCTGCGTATCAGAAATGGAAACAGTGCAAAGATCTGTTTGGACCCAGAAGATCGCTTTCTTTGTTAAATTGATATGAAGGTACTAAAACCTTGTTTCATATTTGTTTGGGAATACAGGAAAATTATAAGGCATCACCCTTCAAAACAGTTTGTTTAGAAAGAGATTTGCAAGATTTGGTTCTTACAGCAAGTATTTGGATGATTTATAAATTCCCTGTGATCTTAATGGTGCCATAAATATAGAAGTGATAAAATATGCAAATAAATGACTCCTAAACCAGTTGAATAAAGTACCTCATATGTAAAAAGAATTGATGGCCCAGTTGAGCTGTAAGTGAATATGTAAATCCAATGGCTTGGGTTACAAAAAGCAAGCTGACACCTTTAACATCTCTTGGCCATCATAATTTTTCAAGCCAATATCATGAGGATAGCAAACTGCTAGCAAGCTTTTGCTTTGTTAGAGCTTTTTTTTGATCATTTAATAAACAATGCTAATATTTCTGTTTGACCTCTGTTCAAAAGGATTGTTCTGTAACAGATCTAGTGTGACAAGTGAGGAAGGAACCCCGCAGAAATGATAAACGCAAACTGAGCTCAACGTGCACTCAATTTACAATTACAGTCAACAGTGTAAGTGCTTCCCATTATGCACGTGGATCATAAATCTTTCACTGTCAAAGTAAATCGTGCCCAGTTCACACCCTCTCGCGTGACAAGAGAGGGCCTGAGAAGAAACGCTATAGATCGGAGTCTAAAAGACCTTCTCTCAAGAAAAGAACTGCAGCATAAGTAATATCCCTTTGGGAAATTCAGAATTGGAATAGTGTACCTTCTGAAGTGAAGCAAGTCCCCACAGCTCAAGGTGGAAGAGCTATGTTGTGCTACCATGATTCAGTCCTTCGTTTAATATTTGTCACGTTTATTTTCTTGTCTCCACTTACCTAGAACAGTGAACCTTCTGGAAACAATCAACAGATACCAAACTAAGCAACCTGCACGTTTAGCCAGTGCTTTTGGTGAAAAAAGAGCTGAAATGGGAATTTTTAGAAACAGACATAAGCAGATTCATAACAACTCTGAACTTTCTTCATATACCCTGATCACACTTTTTTTTTTTTTTTTTTTGCAGGCTTTCAACAATGTGTATAAAAATAATCTCCTATCTTGCTTTGCTGGCTTCTCAATAGTACACCCAACCTCTGCACAGAGACTTGTTTTCTCAGCCCTCCCTACTCCATGAGGTTCCTCTGCATCTCTAACTCAGCTTCTCCTGCAGGCAGGGTTGGCTGGAAGGTTCTGTACACCTACTCTCACACGCCAATCCATACTTAGGCCTGGCAAGAAATGTGAAGTTCTCCAAGAAGCATAAGGAGATGCTGCAACTTGCCTGAGAAGGAGATTGCTGCCTTATGGCTTCAGTCAGAACATTTTTTGAGGGGGCGTGGATTGCAAGGGGGGTGTGAGCAATGCTGAAGCTAGACATAGAAATGAAATGAGAGGTAAAAGTCATGCTGTACTAATCAGCAACCCATTGAGCTTTGTGAAACACAAAAAAACCAAGAAGAACATATTGCTTAATAGAGGCAGAAAGAGACAGTTAATAGAAGAGTTTCCAGAGCTGCAAGTGTCTGTGTTTGGTTCAGACTGTGAGGCCATAGATTCCTTTTTTAAAATAGAATCATAGAATCATTAAGGTTGGAAAAGACCTCAAGGATCATCAAGTCCAACCATCAACTCAACACCACCCAACCCACTAACCCATGACCCTAAGCACCACATTGACACGTTTCTTGAACACCTTGAGGGATGGTGACCCCACCATCTCCCTAAAATACTCACTGTTTATTTTCCTCAACAGCCCTGGTATTCCCAGAGGCCTCTTAAAAGTAAAGCACTGGAAGAGAAACTGGTGTGCTCCCTGGATAAACCCTGTTCCTGCTGGATCGTGACTTACCTCCCCAGCGAAGAAAACACCATTCCTCCTGGAGCACTGAGGTCCTTGCTCTGGTGCACACAGAACCAGGGGGTGAGTGCCAGCTGTCATTGTGTTTTGCATAAAGCAAATTTTAAATCTGGAACATATGAACTCTTACAGTGCAAAAATGTATTTTTCCTGCAAAACAGAAAGGAATAAATGTATTTAAATAAGCAGGAAGTGAAAGTCTGGAGAGAAAATTTAGATTTATTTCACGTACAGCGCAGAAGAACCGCACTGTTAAGGCAGAGCTCGGAGGCTGTACTGTGTGCCTTGGCCAACTGCCTGCAGCAGAAAAGGCTTATGACAAACTCTAATCTCATACATATATATCGATTCCTTTGAATCAGGTAATGGCTTTGTGTTTCCAAAAAAGATGTGTGCAGCTTACTCCTGAGTTATCAATAATAGTCATCTTTTTAACCAATGGGAACTTTTAGTGAGTCCTGCGATAATTACAGGATAAAACCTTCACATTTCTAAGAGTTTGCTTAATTATGCAGCTCTGATAAAAAAAAATCAAAATAACTTTATTCTACTGTGAGTTTCAACCAAAAAGAGAAAGAGAACAAATTTAATGACATTTCTGATCCTAAAACCTGTATTTTTGGTCACTGGGGGAAACATAGTCATATTTGTCACTTAAGTATTTATTTGGATGTTTACCTCCTGTCCCTAAATAAGGATATGCCATGGTGTTCACAGCACATCTGAAAACCTGTAAATGCATAAGCAGAGGTTCAGGTATTTAACTTTAGATCCACACATTTTAGAACATCAGTGATATTGTGCATCAAAAATACTTGAGAACAGGGATTAGGATGTTTATGTTCTCACCTTCAATCTCCTACTTCACACTTGGGGGTTGCAGTGAATGCAAACTTCCTCCCTTGTGGATAAGGGAAGTTAATCCCTGGTCCTTTCGGTTATTCATGCATTTGTTAGACAGTTTCTAATGCTGTTATTAGAAATATCTAAGAAGCAAGGGTCCAGGTGATGAGGGCATGACATATGCACAGTTCTCCCAGTTTCTAAACATTTTATCTTCACAGAGACTCAGTTCCTTAGACATTACCCAGAAAAGCACATCATAGAATCCCAGAATGGTTTGGGGTGGAAAGGACCTCAAAGATCATCCAGTTCCACCCCCTGCCATGGGCAGGGACACCCTCCACTAGCCCAGGTTGCTCAAAGCCTCATCCAGCCTGGCCTTGAACCCCTCCAGGGATGGGGCATCCACAGCTTCTCTGGGCAACCTGGGCCACTGCCTCACCACCCTCACAGTGAAAAATTTCTTCCTTATATGTAATCTAAATCCACACTCTTTCAGATTAAAACTGTCACCCCTCATTCTATCACTATCCCCCCAATGCAGAGCCCTTCCCCATCTCTCCTGTAGCCCCCTTTCAGCACTGGAAGCTGCTATGAGGTCTCCCCGGAGCCTTCTCTTCTCCAGGCTGAACAACCCCAACTCTCTCAGCCTGTCCTCATAGGGGAGGTGCTCTAGCCTCTGAACAAATTCTTTAGTCTAACTTGGGGCCAAAATCTGACATTGACAATTAGGTCACACTTCCACTGATTTCAAGAGGAAAATTTGTTATTGGAGATTAACTTCTAAGCTTGGCTTTCCTTTTGTCTTCGCCACTAATGGTGGCACCATTTTGTTCCATTTAGTTGCAGACATAAATAATATAATTTATCTCTCTGACTGCTTGACTGTGCTGCCCAATCAGGATAATGTCTCTCTACTAATTTTAATGTGTGAAAAAATGCATCTGAATGTATTTGGCCACAAAATAATACACTTTTAAAAAGTGTCTTCAGTGACTAGTCTGAATCACTTTGATGGTGTCCTTTATCACTCCTTTTTCCCTCCAGCTGTTCACACTATTTATCTTTCCTCTTTGGATTTCAACAGGAGCATCACTGTATTCTTTTCACACTTTTTCAAATTATAGTTAGTACAGAAAGAATGGAAAATTTAATTTGAGACTACCCTAATCCACTCCCCTATTCTCTTTTCTTATTTGGTGTTTCCACAGATAAATTCAGGCTTATGTTGCACCTCCTTTTGTTAGAATGCAGTTTCCAGGTGTCACAGTTAGACCTGGCTGCCAGTCAAACAACATGCAGCCGCTCACTCACCCTCCCCTCTCCAGGGCATGGGGAGAGAATTAAAGGGGTAAAGGGAAAAGAGACTCATGGGTTGAGAAAAGAACAATTTAATAACTAAACTACAACAAAACTAAAAAGAATAATGATAACAATAATAGTGATAATATATACAAATATACAAATATACGAATGAGTGATACACAGTGCAACTGCTCACCACCCGATGACCAAGGTTTGGCTTGTTCCTGGCTAACAGGAGCAGCAGGGGAGTCCTGAAGCCACAATCCCAGAAAAAAGACAGGAGACCGAGAGTCTGAGAGTCCAAGAGTTGCCACAGAGAGAGAGAGATGACCACAAGAGAGAGGGGAGGACCCAAGAGAGACAAAACTTCTATAAAGGCTCTCATCTATATAGTGGGCATGACATGGATGATATGGAATACACCATTGGCCGATTTATGTCTCAATCCTAGACCTAAGATCAAATCCTAGGCTAGGAATTGGGGCTGTGGTCCCTCCCAGCTTCTCCTGCCCCTGCAGACACTGGCACAGCAGAGAAGCTGCAAAATCCTTGGCTGTCCTGGCAGCAACTACAAACATCAGCATGTGATCAGCCTTCTTCTCAGCACAAATCCAAAACACAGCCTCACATTAGCCACTGCGAAGAAAATTAACTCTGTTCCACCTGAAACCAGGACACCAGGGCTAAAACTACACATATTAAATTCCCTACCTGTACTAAGGTATTAGGTCTCAGGAGAAAAACATCCATTGAATTACAGTAATATAAGAACAGCAGAACAATTAAATGAGAATACATTAGTACCTCTACATTTATCTTCCAGACCATGCAGAACAATTATTTCCTAAATCAGAGGGGACCAGGAGCATACTATTAAAGGAATAATTCTTCTCTATTTGCTCCACTGTTTATTTGCAGCTATAATAATTTGTACACGGTACACGGAGGTCTTTATTACACCTACGGGACTATTTTCATCCCAGGCCATTTAAATGGTAGCAACAATAACACAAAAAACTAACTTTGTGTTGCTTAATAGGCATTGGTGATCTTGAGAGACACAAACAATAACATTTCTGCTTTTGACACTGTTTTTGACATCTCATCACAATGATTTCAAGATATTACTACTTTAGTATGCATGTGTCCTAAACTGGACAGTCTAAGAGAAAGTATGTTTTGGTAAAGATTTCACAATCACTTGAAAAATTTCTTGTATAAGAAATAAACAAATAGAGATTGCACATCTGTATAGTGGCTTGCAACAGCAACCAATTCCAGCCTCATATCTGATGGGGGACTCCTTTTCACCACATGGGCTCAGAGGTAGTGCTATATCAAAATGACAGGTGTGACCTGCTCTTTTGTCCTGCAGTTAGATGTTACTAAACAGCGCGAGGTACCCAGATGGAGAACACGGTTGCACTCCTGCGTCCGTTGTTACCTGTTAGGCTAATTGAGATTTGAAACTCAGGTCTCTGCTGCTGTGAGAATGAAAACATCAAAAGCATCAGGGATCTGGATTGCTGCTTGTGCGGCAAAGACCCATATCTGTCTGTAGTAAGAGGAAAGTTGTACCGTCCCTCCTGTGCTGATACAGCAGTGGGGTCCCCAAAGCAGCCTAGACTGAAGATGCTGTTGTCACGCTATTTTAAGAGCTAAAGAGCTTAAAAGCAATTGTCTTTGCTTTAGTTGTCTGCCAGCAAAGGAGTTGAGCCTCACTGACTTAAGACTTCCTAAAAGAGGCTATTTCTAGCACCTCAGAGCAGGTGAGAAATGCAGTTCCTGATAGGAATGATCTTGTGGATTCCTGAGACTCAGCTAGTTTCCGGATCCAAATTTCTCCACCTCTGGTTTCTTCTTAATAATTCTCAGAAGAGGAAAAAAAGATATGATGAGAAGAAACCCTTACTTTCTCAGAGGGAAGCACATGAAGTAAGAAAGACATCAATCAGTGCCACTTTCTCTTCTTTACCTGGGAGTTATTTCTCCACCTGTACATATCTATAGAGTTTAGCGTTGTTGTAGGCGCCGCGAGACACGAGCCCTGATGGTGATGCTCCACCCACAGACTGTACAGCAACACACGGAAAAAAAGTCCTTTGTGTTGTTCTTCGCTACTCCCATGCTACGGCACACTGTCACCTCCTTTGTAAGCCGTGAAAGAGACCAGGGAAGGAGAACAAAACGGAGTCTTGAAAGAATCTCTTCTCACTTTCTTGCATTTCAAAGGATACACCGTTTGCCTTTGATTTAGAGAACAGTAGCTGCTGCTGGTCTTTGTAATACTTCTCCCTTGCCTCCCTCAGGAGGAGAAAAAGTAGAAACTAAAGCTTTAAATAGGATTGTGACTGCAATTTAAAACAGCTACAGTGTAATTAGTCCAAACTATCACTGCAAGAAAGCACATAAATTGGTGGCATAACACCTGCCATTCAGAGCCTGAGCCTGAACAGGAGCCGTGTATCCAGAAGCTCTTCCAGCAATTTCAAGGTAGCGTAACATCACCAGCACAGAAATGTACAAATAAAAGCAACAGCAGCGCTGGTATTTCTACTCTTCTGTGGATCATCTGTGGCACTGGGGAGAATCACCTTTTAGACCCAGCACTGGTTAGGATCATACCATGGCTTAATGTTACATGCCCTGGACGTTCCTCCCATGAGTTCAACCTCATGGGTACTAAGAACATCATATGGAGACTGAAATTTTTGCAATGTTTTTCAGCTGATTTTCATATTCACTTTATGCTGCTAGTTCATAGAGTTGTTAACCATCAGGGAATGGAACAAGAGATCAGTTAGCTATATGAAATTTCCTGTAACTTAAATATAATTTTTCTGAAAGAGGAAATCATTGGGATGGAGCTAAACTTTTGTTTTAAATCAGGGACATACTACTATGAGGGACATGAATTATTTTCTAAATTATTGTAGAATCAGCAGCGAGTGTTTCCTTGTCTGTAAGCCGATGGGAGATGTACCCTACGAAATAACCCAGTGTCACAATTTTGAGAACCCTTAGTGGAATCCATAGTCCAGAAGACAATGGGTCTCCGTTTTCTGAAACAGGGCCCTTGAACATTTCAACTTAAGCATCTGAAAACTGCGATGTCACACTTCTGAAATGCATTTTTAAATCCCATTCACCTACATATCATGCAAACTATGTCATATCATGGTAACAACCCAAAACTGCCGCGCAGAGCCCGAGCGCCCACGTGCTCCAGCCCCATTCCACAACACTAAGACGCGTAGAGGAGGGACTGTCCATTCCTTTGTGCTCGCACAGCACCATGGTTGGACCCCCAGGTGCTATAGTGGCACAAGCTGCGAGGCAGACTGTGGCAAGTATATTTCTTTCTTGTACAGCAAATATACCATACCGATATCCTTGAGGCCATCCAAGAATGGAACCAGGAAAAATATCTGTCTCTTCATGCTTCTAATTCCTTCCTGGGATGTCCTGGTGCAGCTGCAGGTTGTTACAAATTTGGGATCACAATTTAATCGCATAAGAAAAACAGCTCTCTTTTTTTTTTTCTTTTCTTTTTTTTTTTTGCTTTTTTTCTTTTTTCTTTTTTTAATTTTTTTTCTTTTTTTTTTTCCTTTTTTTTTTTTTTTTTTTGTTTTTCTTTTTTTTTTTGGTGGAGAGGGAGGTGGAGAGAAAGTGCTATTGATCATCTTACTGTCAGTGTATTAATATTTTTTTTTTTTTATCCCATGCTGAAACACTGCATCTGAAATGAGATGAAGAGCATATGGAGACTATTCTCAGCACTTCACAATTTTAAAGATTACCTTTATGGTTTCTTTCCTCTTCAGAGTGTGGATAGGTACAGTATTTTCCAGATTCTATTCAGGTACGTTGCCCTAAGATATATGCTAAATGTACTGGTTTAAAACCAATTTTTTTTCTCGTATTGAATCCTCTATGTTTCTGTCTCAGCCACTGATATGAGAAGATTACCGGACTTGTAGTCAGAGCTCCTGTTTAGTGAAGTATGACTATATCTATACAGTTATGACAAGATAGAATATCCCTGATGTTTATTATACTATTTGTCCACTGAGTGCACATTGCTGCTGCCAGAGGTGCGAGCTGCAATATGAAAGAAAGCACCTCCTGTAAATATCTGCTCCCTGTTTATGTTTTTAATTTTTAGCGTTCTCCAGCTAGGAAGCTGTGAAATACTCGGCGTACTGTACCATTTTTATTTCCTATAAAATGTGGAAGTGACTTTACTGGGAAAGTGAGCTGACCCCAGGGCAGTAAATGTGATTGCATGACTGCTAATATATTTGTAGCCTAACCCATAATAGTCTCTATTATTTCAGTTTTGGGTGTCTGCTGAGCAGAGGTTGTTAGCAACACCAAGCATGCGGAAGGTTTGATAGATTTTTGATGTGCATGACTGGAAAAGAGCATATGGCCAAGAAACTGATTTCCCCAGGTCAACTCCCAGCCAGAAAACTGAACTATGGCTTCAGCCCTGCTGGTTACCAGGTGTTCTTGTCTGACACCTGGTTTACCATATGCTCTGGGTATTTTTCTACTCATATTTTAACCACTATCTCCAATAAATCCTAAAGACTAGTATAAAATAAGTATGTCTCTCAAAATAAGTCTTTTCCCAGCTCACCTGCAGTGTCCTACCACCCCTTCTCCAGGTGTCAGCTGATGTAAGTCACCTGCCAGGAATATGGCAGTAACGAAGTCTGCAGGGAGCGTTTAGGGTTCTTTGGATTAAGGGTCCCCACAGAAAACTGAGTGACCCTCAGCACCTAAAAAGCCTTTTCCAGTCTGAAGTAACGAGTTAAAGAAACGGCTCTAAATAAACAGAGCTTTGGCAGAGCTGTGGAAGAGTAACCCATCCTCTCATGGAGCTGCCAGCAGACAGTAGAGAGCTTCCCCTTTCCAGACCCTCAGCAGCAGGAACACCGTGGTCCTCTTTCTCGTGGTGTGAAGTGGCCGTCAATGAAACGACACAGACTGACCGCATCCACATTCCCCAACAGCTGCCCTGCCTCCCTGCACTGTCCCTGGATGATGATGCTCCTGCAGTCCACAGACATAAACCCCCCTTCTTGCATGTGTAGATATTTTAGAGTTTTTTTCAGTTCAAAGTCTCTGAAATTATTCTGGAGCCATGTACAGGTCATCAAACCATTTTGTGGTGGGGTTTTTTTCATAGCATGAAGCCGAACGTATTTGGATTGCACTGGAGGACTATGGAGGGACCCAAATCTCTCTTGTCCATACTGTATTTGCGGTGGTCCTTGGCACACGCTGGCCCTCAAACTGGGATTTCCTCAGAGTGTGCTAAGGGCTTAGTCTAAGCCATGCTTCTGGGTGGCTGTCACCCAACACTTAAGGGACAAGGTGCACTCAGTTAAGCAGCAGGGATGAATAACGATGCTGTGCTCAAGCTTCCTCTGCATCTTGTTTTGTTTAGCTGTATAAACACAGTCCCAGGAGTCCAACCGCTGAGTTGATGCTCCCTTAGTGTAGTCTGCTTCCAGAGTTACAGAAACGCATCTCAGCGTCGCTAGCATCCGTTTTTCTGCAGAGGTCACACTGGGGTTCCTACGCCAAGCTGCTCGTGGCTGTGGTGCGGCAGTTCCTGCTGACACTGGGTACCACTCTGCCTGCCACTGGTTTGCTGACAGTTTGCAGCTGTTTTAGATTCTTCTTAATTTTTAATCTAGCCTGGTGGCACAAGCAGTCCACCCTCATTCTTCTCCCTCTGCCTTCTTAAGAGAAGTTGCTCTTCCTGCCCTTCTTCATCTCTTGTCTGCATGCCTTTAATTTTGGGTACCATGCTGAGGATTCTTTGAAAAGTGCACACTACCATTCCTATGAACACCAGTTCGCTCTGAGCATAGCACATCTTCGAGCCAGACATCAGTTCAGCTGGAGACTGTATCAATTCTTACTGCCTTGCAAAACCTTAGTCACATTGAACAAAAAGATTTACAGCATTTTATGATAAGGAAGAAGTGACACATTCCTGATTCACACTTACTCAAAGATTTGCTGCACTGTGATCGGACCTCCTAGCACTGCGAGGATTTCTGGATACTCTCAACAAGTTCTGCTGATGAGTTTTCTTTTGTGGCATTTGACTTCTGTAGGAGCACTTGGGAGATCTGCATTGCTCAGACACAAGCATTTGCAGGATCTGCACCCTTAGAGCACCTTCCTAAGTTAGCATGACACCCAAAAGCTAATAGCTTGCCAGCTTCTCTTATTTGCATTTGTTTTCTAATAGGTATAGAGATTTCTATCCCCAGATCTCCATTTTTTAAAAGTCAGAAAAGAAAGAGAGAAAACAGAGGGAATTCCCCTCTGAGTGCATGTGGCTTTCCAGACAATAGCAGAGCCTTGGCAGTTTTCATCCTCACTGCACCTTACACAGGCTTTCAAACTTTAAACGGCTCCATGCAGTGCAAAAATTACACCCCAGTCTTGTTCCTACGTTCCAAATTGCATTTAAAACCTTTTATGTGGAACTCTTGCAACCCTATCATCCAAGCTGAAAAGGCAAACTTCATCACACATGATTTAAAAGAATATTAGAACTTAATTTTGAGTGATTCAGAACTCCTTTGTAAATTACTGGTTTAAGTTAAAGAACAGGTTTTCTATTAAAACTGGCTTTGTGCGAAGTCAATATGAAAAACAATGTGACAAAATGCTTTCAAATTTCAAATAATTTAGCAATATTTTAGTGGGGTCTCTATTATTCTGTATTTTAGGCTCAGAGAGCCCTTATATTCATGTATTCACTGCTAACAGCATTATTTATTGCAAATTGTTCATGTTCTAAGTATTATTTCTCTGCCTACATTCTTGATAGTCGCTGCTTTTTGTTGTTTTCTTTTGGCAGGGATTTTATTTTCTGTTGCTTTTAATTTTTCTTCATTTCTTTTCCAAGGTGAGCTTCTAAAAGAAATCTGTTGTATTACAGTTGATAACTGCAGTGCTTAGGGAAAAACACTTGATGGAGAAATTAGCAAGAATTTTCCTTAAAGAAATGAAAATGTCAGCAAAACACGCACAGTTTAAAGATTGAAAGCAGCCTGCTAGGAGGTTTACTTTCAGAAAATAAGATTTTCGGGTAAATAAATTGTTCTTCATTTTTAGTGGGCACCTTTCCTCACATCATTGTCATGGTAAAGGCAACATGAAGCCTGTAAAGAGAGATCTGAGAATTGGTAAAATTGGGAAAATGTTCTTGAGGAATTTTTGAGTCAGAGGCTTGAGGATAACCCAAACCAATGCAAACTTTATTAGGTTATAATTAGGGCTTGCACGAGTGCACAGAGACGTGCCTGTTCCGTCCTACGCCTTCTCCCTGTGCCTGGATGAAAGATGGTCACCAACCATAGAGCCGTAGCTTATGGAACAAGCTTTTAATAAGGATTTTTTATTTTCAGACTTATATTTATGCCCACTGAACAAGGTCAACAGAAATCCTTGCACTTCTAGAAAGAGCGCTTCTCATTACCACGTATCCTCAAAATGAATCATCTGCAAGCTGTCTGCACTTACAGCTGTCTGGCTTAACTTATGGGATAGCGCATTGCCTGCTCATGTGTTGTTTAGATGTAGTATGGGGAATAGGTGTCATAAAAGATGATTTTACCAGGATAATTTAAATAGAACAACAACTGTTAACTTGTTAGCAATAATTTCCCTTTTGGTGACAGAACACGAAAGCATTATTCCCCCATGAAGCCTTCCAACCTGCTAGCACCTGCTCCCTGCTTCAGCATCACGAAATTTAGTCCATCAGGCTCCTGGGCTGCTGTCTCTGAGCTGGGGCTCATTCTTGCCAGGGATACCAGAACATCAAGAACATGTTTTCATCTTACTCAAAGTGTAATTCGTGCTTTGATATCAAAGACTAGGAAAGTACAGAAGAGGAAATGTTTCCTAGCCAGCAGGTTTTAGGGTTTTTTTTCCTTCTCTGTCTCTTGCTGGAGCTAATTCTCCCCAAAGTACTTCATCTTTTCAGCTGGACAAACTGTTCTGAACTTTTCTTATTAAATCTCTTGAATCTTCTGTAAGAGCCTCCTGGAAGGAGATTTCTGAAAAAAAAGGCTAAGCACAGCCATTGTCTCTGTTTTTAAGCACTGAACTGTTATGAGGGTACATTCATTGTCTCCTCCCAAAGGGGTGAAATAATTAAAGGAATTTGAGTTTAATTAGCCCTCCCTGCCTATTTTACCTTTTTTTTTTCATTTTCAACTAAGTCAGAGCTGTAAACATGAAAATAAACAATTCTTGCTCAGTTTCTCCTCACGGTGTAACACAGTCCAAATCACTTCTCAGCTCCCACTCAGCATTCAGAAACAGAGCATCTCGCACAGAGCACCTGCCACCTTGCAGGGTAGTGCCGAGTGTGGTTATCCAGAAGATTTATGTAGAGATGTGACAGCAATCTGAAGACAGAGAAGAATGTTTCCTCTCACTGAGGGCTCTGGTTAGCCACAAAATAAAAATTGGGCAGGTATCTCAATGTTCCCTTTCTTGTCTTACCTCTTTTTTTAAGGAAAAGCCTAAGTAAGATCTGTCACAAAAAAATAAGACTGCAATAGGGATAGAAATACTTGGGCATGGATATGGAATTTTGCAGCTCGCTACCGATACTGTTTGGTTTTGGATTAAAAATCCAACCGTACGTCTTGAAAATGTCATTTATTTAGGCATTTTAAGCATCTTCTGGTTTCAAAATCAAAATGTGGATGTTTATTTTCTGTATCTCAGAAAATATGCTAGAAAATGTTTTGGCAGATTACTTTCCATTTCAACTAACTAATTTGCCGTAAAGTACTCAGGCATCTACATTTGTGATCAAAGCTCACCTAACAGAATCATGTGAACTATTAAAGAAGAGCCAGAGAGAGGGCAGTGTGTATTTGTTTCATAAACTGCAGCAGTAAATGTTCTAAATTATGTGTATTTTAAGAGCTGAATGTGCTCTGCGACAGCTCTAGAATATGTAGCGAGTGTCTCTATGAAATATAGGGAAATTCATAACTTTTTTCCTATGAATCATTCGATTCCTTGTCTTTATGGTGGAGAAAAAACGCTGGTACAATTTTTTTTTTTGAACAGTAGCTGCCACCAAAACTGACTTCTAAGGGAGAATTCATTAAAGTTTTTCTCACATTTATTCTAAAGAAAGTTCAGGAAATAATGATGCTATACTTAGTGGGGATAATAGGAATGAATGGTAATATTCATAATAATCTTCATATCCATAGTGCATTAGCATATGAACAATAGGTATCTAATATTTTAGGCTGCTTTCTTTATTCTCTCTCTTCTTCGCATGTGTGACATGTCAGTTTTTTGAGTTTTTTTACATCTCAGCTGACTGTGATGACTGGCTAAATACTGGTATAACTCATCTGAATTATTTTAGTAGCTCTGGAAGTCAGATCTGACATCCAGCTGCCCAGCTGGAGAATTCCTCGGAGCACGGTTGTATAACCTGTAGAAGACTAATTAATTCAAACGGTTTAAAAATAAAAGATAGGTGCAGGCTTTGCTGTAGTCCCAAAGCTGCAGCAATTTATCAACTGGAACTAGTGTTAACAGAGACTCAAGTTAATTGATTGAAATGAACAAGGCTCGACATGTGTCTTGAAATTTTAGAATAATTCTCCAGTGCTATTCATCTTGGTGACAAGAGAAGAACTTCCCTGATGAGTCTGTGGCTGCTAATAACTGCTGCTTAATTCAACCACAGTTACTGTTGGTAGGATGTTCTGTTTCTAAATTTAAATAGCATGAGTTAATGTCCCAAGCACAAAGGCAGACCTGCTCAAATAACCCGGGAGAAGTCACAGATGTGCAGCTGTGCGGATTCCAAAGCTCGGAAAAAATAGTACAAATGGGTCTTTGGGGGGGTGGAAAGGTGAAGTGGCTCCTGACCCGCAAACAGAACAACACTTCTGCTTCTGACAACAATTTTAATTTTCTCTGCTTGAGGCTTGTCCAAACTCACTTCAGCAGACAAGAGCACAGGGCTTTGGAAGACAAATCGAAGTAACAAAACGGAAATCTGTAAAGTACATCAGCGCCAAATTGCGCTGGTAGGTGGCAACGTGGATCCAGTCTGGTGTATGACAGAGGGGGTGAGAAAGGCAGCACGCTCTCTTCAATCTCACTCTTTCTCTTCCTGCTCGCGGGATGCTCCCAGGTGGTTTTCTCACTAAAAGACATCAAACCCTGTCCAACTAGTTTCTGCTTTTTTTTCTAGTGAATGAGGCAAGTAGGAGGAAAGAATACATTGTTGTCCTGTGTGCACTGTCATTTTTTCAGCAAAACTGTTTTGCCTCATAAAATGTAGCTTCTTCAAGTCTAAAACCTTTAGTGAAAATACACCAGTTTGGAGCAAGAGGTCTCCCAGAACCCGCAGGAAGAAAGTTGATTTCCAGAGGAGGTGAATTTCAGAGGAGACGAATTATCATCTCAAGAGACATGGGGAAAATTTCAAAGGGAGATTTACACGCTGCAACGATCAGTACTAGAGCTGTTGGTGGCCTGGTGCCAGCCTTGGGTGTAGGGCAGCTTCAGGAGTGGTGTTTGCACCACTGGCTCAGGCACCTCAGTTTTCCATGTACTGAGCACCGGGAGGTGGGGATGCTAAGGAGTCAGGAGAGCAACTTAAGCCACTGAAGATTCTGGGGGAGGCACGTTTCTGAAGGATGGAATTCTGCAGAACACAGAGATCTAGCTGAAGTGCCCCATCTTTTTTTCCATAATGTTAAAATATTCAAAATACTATTTTTCTTAACCAATTGCACCTCCATGAGGATTCAGGAAGAGTGGAAGTGGATGATTTACTGGTATCGTGAAGACTATTGCTTGCATTAGGCTTTATCTAACATTAAAAAAAAAAAAAATCCAAATAGATGACTAGCCAGATCCACAGCAACGTAAAACAACATCTATGTGTTGGGCTGACCTTAGCTGGATGCCAGTTACCCACCAAGCTGCTCTGTCACCCCCCCCCTCCTCAACTGAATATAGCAGGGAGAAAATACGATGAAAGACTTGTGAGTCAAGCCACATGAGCTATTTAAACCTAATACAGTCTGCCACGCAAAAACTAAGGGAAGAAAAAGAGGGAAAAGTGAAAAAAAAAGACAAAACAAAATAATCCCCAACAGATGCATCATACCTGGGGAGGTACCTGGACTGTCTGTTCCGGCTGCTGAAAAGCCAGGGGCCTGGAGAGGATGAGAGCTGTCATGGTTTTAGCTCTGGCTGGCAGCAAAACACCACAACAACTGCTCACTCACCCTCCCCTTTCCCAGGGATGGGGGAGAGAATTAAAGGGGTAAAGGGCAAAGAGACTCATGGGATGAGATAAGAACTATTTAATGACTAAACTACAATAACATTGAAAATAATAATGATGATTATAATAGTAATATATACAAATATACAAATGAGTGATACACAGTGATACTGCTCACCACCCAATGACCAAGGCTCAGCCTGTTCCCAGCTAATGATCCCAGAGCAGGGATTCAGGAGAGTCCCGAAACCACAGTCCTAGAAAGGAGATAAGAGCCTGAATGTCAAAGACCAAGAGCTGACCAAGAGAGCAAGACAACCCTGAGAGAGAGCCAACCCAGAGAGAAACTATGCAGAAGAGAGGAAACTTCCAGACAGAGCCTCATCCATATACTGGGCATGATGTGCGTGATATGGAATACACCATTTGCCAATTTAGGTCTAAATCCTAGACCTAAGATCAAATCCTAGGCTAGGAATTGGGGCTGTGCTCCCTCCCAGCTTCTCCTGCCCCTGCAGACACTGGCACAGCAGAGAAGCTGAAAAGTCCTTGATTGTCCTGGCAGCAACTATAAACATCAGCATGTTATCAGCCTTCTTCTCAGCACAAATCCAAAACACAGCCTCCTGCTGTCTACTGTGAAGAAAGTTAACTCCATCCCACCTGAAACCAAGACAGTAGCTGAAGCTCCTGTATGCCAACATAGGTTTTCTTGTGTTTTTTCCATCCACTCCACCAGGCTGCTGTATTCCCATCTGCTGCCGTGGTTGAAGCACGAGAAGGAGGACATGAGTCACCAGTGACATGTATAGAAAGTGTGCAGTGAGGAGTGGCTATGCCACAGGGTAAATATGCTCCCCAGTGCTCCTCACAGACCTGCAGCTCAGCTGCCCACAACATGGGACTTGCTGGTGTACAACACAGCTCACCTCCACATCTCTGCACTTGCCCAGCCTTCCTTCCCTAGAGACCTAGCAGAATGGCCTATATCTCATGTTGGTTTGGAGTTAGATGATGGCTGAGGGCATGTTCCTGGGGACCAGGACAGTAGGACACAAAGCACCACCTGGCCAAGCAGACAAAGCCACGGAAGACGTCTGTCCAAACATGAACAAGAACTTCTCTCTCTGAAGGTGGCTGTATCAATCCCACTCTGCACTCTGAGGTGTGGTGGGAAGTGAATGTGTGTTAGGAATTTATATAGACTCATACAATCATAGAATCATTAAGATTGGAAAAGACCTCAAGGATCATCAAATCCAACCCAACCCCACCCAACCCACTAACCCATGTCCCTAAGCACCACATCGACACATTTCTTGACCCCCTCCAGGGATGGTGACTCCACCACTTCCCTGGGCAGCTTGTTCCAATGCCTGATCACTCTTTCAGTGAAGAAATTCTTTCTAATATCTAGCCTAAACCTCCCCTGGTGCAACTTGAGACCATTTCCTCTTGTCCCATCACTTGTTCCTTTAGAGAACAGGCCAGCACCCACCTCACTACAACCTCCTTCTGTCTGGAGTTTCTACACCAGCAGCTTGGCATTAAAAACCCAGTGGCTTCACTGATGAATAGCGTGACAGTCACATTTACAAAACATGCAGGAGTCGCTTTTAAATTCTTGTGTTCATTAAAAACTTGTGATCCTTTTCATGTATCTTTTAGCCCATCTCCCTCTTCTTGCTTGAATAAAAGAAGTGGGAGGCTGTAAAAGAGAACAGCAAGGGCTAGAGAATTTTGTTATAAATATACGGAGCATCTGTAGGTGGTGATATAAAAATTACAAGAAATGATCTTCCGTGTTACTGTATATAGATATGCCTTATTGGTCAAAGTCTGCCACTACAAGCACCGGGAATGTAACCACGTTGCTGAACGTCATTATCCTGCTTGCTCCAATAATCTCATTAGTAACGCTGCTTTTGAATTCCTTCAGTCTTTCTTAGTGTTTCTGGCTGTCTCAAGAATTAATTTATCAATTGCTGGCATTTGCAATCACTTGCTCATTTCAGCTCAAATTGTATTGGAAGGTTGGTGTCTGAGTTACTCTGTCTGTACTTCAGCTCTTCCCCCCACATGTCCGTCGTGTGTCAGTCTGAACTGTGAGCCATTGTTTGTTTGAAATGCAGCCCCCTGCATGGTTTTGGTCTTATTCTCCCTTGCTCTCCAGATGACTGTGAAATTTTCACATCCTCTTTCTAATTTTGGGGAATTGTCCTGCTGCTTTCTCTTTTGCCTCACCAGCTAGGAGGTGACATCCCATTTTCGGGAGTAAAGTTGGTCAGAAGCACAAACTCAACCCTCCAAACAGTATTTCTCTAGTACCTCAGCTAAGTAGCAGAACAACTCTATTAAAGCATATTAGCAGTGCTGAAATATTCATCTATCAGTTCAAATAAAAGAAACCCTTAAACCTTTTCTGTTACTTTAAGGATATCCAGAAGAATATAGAACTGTCTGGAAAGACATTTTTGCAGTATTGATTTTGAGGAAATTATTGCAATAGAAAGGTTTCTGAGATCCAGGGCGCTCTGGTTACTTTCGGTGGCAGATATGAATGGAGATCTGAAATGAGAACCTGGCATTATTTGTCTAAAAAAGATGGTTTTGATAGTGTGCCATTTTTGAAAGCAAAAAAAAATATGGGTATTGTTCCAGTGTGAAATGCAAACCAATTTCCAAACCTTAAGAGCTCATGAAATTGCCAGATTGTCTGTTGCTAGTGAGTTACAAGTCAAGAGGGACTCATGTGGTTATGAGGATTAGGCAGTTTTTCACTCATTTTTTCATAAGAGAATATGTTCTCTGAAGTGAGGAATCCCAGAATGGGAAGAATCAATGGTGTCACGTCCGCTCCAGTGCCTATAGAAAGGCTCTCGTGGCGTTCCATCCTTGCTCTCATTGCAAGGCTGCCGCTGCTGCTGCCCTGCAAAGGAAAGGGTGGGAGGGTGTTATTCTCCGAAGAGGATGGGGATGCAGGATGGGAGCACACCCTCCCAACAGCAGCAGCAACGGCTGTGCCTACCTCCCTGCTGGTGTCTGGAAAGAACAGGAGCAGCAAGATGGATTTCCCAGACCTCTCCTTGCTTCCTCTGAGTCCCCCAGCTTTTCCTGTCACAGCAGCAGGAGTATCACAGGTCTTTGTTTTAGGGCAACCAAATTCAACCTTCTGTGCTCTCCTGAGAAACCCTAGGCAGCTCCGATAGAGAGCTGGCATCCTCATTGGAAGAGCATTCTGCCAGCACCAGGAATTTTCAGGGAGATGTTTATCAAGGCTGATAAGTAGAAAAGAGTTGTTTAGGACAAAACCTTAAAATGGGATTAAAATAAAGTTGAAACATAGTATAACATGTGGTCTTCGATTCATGTTTAAGTGGTTTTTTTACTTCATATAGCAATGTTGAATGCTCAGTTTGGTTCAGATTATCACAAAGGATTTTCTTAAAGCTTTTTTTTCTTCATAAAGTTTGAGGGAACTGAAATACACTTTTGTTGACAGAGGGAACTGGATTGGCAAGGACTAAAATTTATGAGCTTAATTTCATGTTCAAAACATTTCTGGTTTTGTATTCACAAATATTCACTTTATTTCCCTTACTGACATGGCAAATTTTATAACCTTTTGTGCTGTTTTTGTTAAAAACTAATGAAGATCCATTTGCTTTTATTTCTGTGCGTGGCTGCTTCCAATTTTTCTTTATATATTTGAGATTAATATGATAAAATATTTGGAGAACTTATTTGTCTCCTTCTGGGGGCTTTTTGTTGCGTGTTTTTCTTGAGCTTTACATCTTTCTCCAAAACACTGTAAGAGGTACTCTGGACACCTGTCATACCGAATAAACGAACAAACTCTTTGCATCAGGCATTTAACATCACAACAACCCACTTGAAATTCACCGATAGTACCCCTGACATTGTTATTTAATCTTTCCCTTTCCCAGTAAATGTTTAAGAAGGGTGAAAAAAATTATGGCTTCTCTTACATGAAGGGAAGAAAAGGTGTCAATGAAATTCCCAAGCCTTGAAGAGCCATTAGGTCCCTTAATTTGAAGCCTGTGTAGGTGGCACTCCTCTCAAAGTAAGGCTTTTGTTCTTCAAAAAGTGTTTCAACAGGGGCCATCCTTGGGGATGATTTGGAGGCAATGAAACCAAGGTAAGACTTGACAGTGTCTTTGCCCAGTACGGATGGGCACGTCTCTGGGAAGAGGGCAATTTTTTCCAAGGGAAAGGCTGTTCAGCCTATCTTTTGAGGCTCGCTCTTCTTCTAATCTTCTGGCAATACTCTAGTAGCTGTCTTTTTTGAGTAAATCTTGCAAAGATTATTTCCTGTAAGAGAAATAAAACTTTGTGTTCCTTAGGAGTGGAGAAATGGGATTCCAGTGGGCAGCTAGCAGAAGGTGGTGTTCTCCCTGACTGTGCTGTGCCTCCACTGAGGGACTGTCCGTACAACTGCTGCTACGAGATTTAAATTCCTTAAGAGCTCTTAAAATGCAATTGAAGAGGCTCTTTGTCTTTTTTTGAGTGTGCAAGCTGAAACAAAGCATGCAGACCCTGCTGAAGACAGAAGTAAGCTTGTTCTTAGTTTCCAATCCTAACAATTCTGCATGACAGATTTAGTGAAACAGAAATACCCCTCCAGAGAATTTGTAAAGATTATACCTGTTTGAAAAATTTGGATCCTTCCAAAGATGTAATTGTAGCATAAAGCTTTGTCTGAGTAACCCTCTGCCTTATCCCGGCTCTGAAATTTCATCCCATGTAGCTTCATATCTTACCAGGACATAGCTTTGTAGCAATCACTTGGGTAAAATCCAGCCTCTTATAAAGTCTGTCAGGGTCTGTGGAAAATTTTCCTATTAATTTCATTTTTCCACTGAGTCCAGCAGAGAAGATATTCTGCCTCTCTTTTTGTATATAATAAATACCTGTTTTGAGGATGATTGACATCCTTTGCAAATGAAGTTTCAACTGCCTTACTTTAACCGAGCATTGATAATATACGTTTGTGTTGTTACTTGAGATCTAAGAAACTTTTTATTTGTCATAGAGTCCAATGGAGACACTTTTAGTCATGAGAAACAACAGACTCAGCTGTGAACACTGGAACATCTAAGGTAAGGACTGCTGTACTGGGTTAAGCCAGTTATTGTTATCATCACCATTACATAATGAATTTCTGAACAATTACCTTTTTTCTTCCTTTTGTCTTTTTCCTTTTTTTCTTTTTTCTTTTTTTTTCTTTTTTCTTCCCAGTAAGTGCCTTCCAGAATATTCCTAATCAGAGAAGCTTAGAATTTCAAATGTTTCTGTGCGCAGAAATCTTTCTACATACTCCCTTATACAGATTTATTTTCTTCCCATTTTTATGCTGATGCCTGTGTGACCATTCTGTTCTTGCACTATATGATGTTACCAAGTTGTCTGAGAGACCTGCAACATCAATAAAATGGGGTAAAAAGAAAAAAAAAAGTTCTGTTCCTATTGAGAAAAACTTTCATCTACAAAACATCAGCTCCCTGAAGAGCGTGGGAATAGACGTGAGCAAGTCTGCAACGGGGGTTTTGCATATACAATACAATTACCACACCAGCTCGTCACGTCTCATTTGTTATTCCTAAGATCCACTATCAAGATTGTGTCAGTGCTCAGTCTGCAGAGACATTCTGCAAATACAGGGCAGAGTAAAACTGCGAAAGACTTAAGACAAAGTGAGGGGAAAATAAGCAGTTGCCTTATAAATGCAGACGACACACAGCAAATGTAAGTCTGGAAAAAATATTAATTTAGTTAGGCAACACCCCACTTCAGAAATATGAATTTTACCCCAACTATTCCAGTTTCCAGAACCACTTGGTATGATTTGGGAGCAACTTGCTGTTTGAGTGAATGCTGTATCATGTTCTGTTCTGTATACCTTGGCATGTCTCATTCAGAACATCACTTACTGTGTCTTCTTTCATAGGTCTCTCACCGTGTTTCCCAGCTTACTTGGCCGCCAGTGCTCCCAGTGCTGCAAGAATAGCTGGGGCTCCCACTGCTTCTTATTTCAAGCAACACTGTAGTATACCTTAGGTTGATTTTTTTTTAATAACACCTAGATTTTATTTCCCTAAATATTCTTCTCCGGATGCTCACATTATAACCATGATAATTCCAGCCCCCTAACTACAGCGTCACCACAAGACACTCTGCATTAGACATGGACTTACTGAAGACTCAAAAAACAACATTCCTAAAGCCTTTAAAATGCATCAAAGCAAAGAATTATCAGATCTGGAATGTCATTTATTTCTTTTGCAATTTGGAGGAAAAAATAAAATTTTCCTTTTAAAGGGGGGAAAACTCAGTGTTGGGGGAGGGTGATTAAATTATTTTGATTATGGAATAGAAGACTATTTTTCAAGATCTCTGGAGAATTATGTAAGTTTAACATCTCTCAGAAACAGAAAAATTGTTATTTCTCTTAAGATACATTGAGATCTTTTCTCTTTGATTTATAGTTTTTCTAGCTATTATCATTAATATTATTCATGGAATAGGAATGTGATTCATGGAGTAATATTTTTGGAAATATTATTCATGGAATAGGAACAATTGGTGTGCAATTGTTTTTGCTCGTTCAAGGAAAAGCATAATTTTGATTAGATTCCAAACCGTGCCACATTGTTGCATAATGGTGCATTACACGGGCACGTTAGAGACTTGCTGAAAGCAGCCAGAAGGCAGAGTGTCTTCTTTGCTCTAACATTTGGTTCAGGGGCAGGTTTATCATTTTAAGGCTAAGCCAGAGAGATACATGCAAATATTCTGTCATTCTTAACTCACTTCCCAAACTATCTTTTTTTTGCATCTTGCTCATAGTCCGGTAAAGTCTTGCAGAAAAAAGCAGGAGACCTTGGTAACAAGGTGACAACGAGCCAGGAACGTGCCTCATACATTCCCTGATATGCTTTCCAGCTTTCAGAGAATTATTTCTGTACTTTATCCCATGGAACTCCTTTTGACTTCTGCTTAACGAACACATCATCAATGTTGTCTGCCCCTGATATCAGCTTAGGTAGGTTAGATATGTCACTTCGGTCTTCAGACCTCTTCTTGGGCCCTTCCAGACCTCAGATGCAAGATCTGACTTTCTCAAATGGGGAGGGAGTTATTTTGGATTGCTTTGTTTTAACCTCACAGCCACTGAAATGATGTTCGGATTTTGTTGCAGCCTTTTGGAGAAGAGTTGGGTGTTGTATTTCCCCAGGCCACAGCTGGCGTGCACACGGATGTTTGGTGGTGCTGAGCCTCCTGGGGTAGTGCTGGAGGACTGTGTATGGGTGGAGAAATCCAAACCCAACGTAGCTTCCAGTGCCTACTGGAAAGAGTTCCTGATCATTTGTGTTCCCCAAACTATGCCTAGAATTGCCCAGAAATGGAAACAACTTCAGACTGAGTTTTAGCTGCACTCCAGTGGCCCAGGTAGGGTGCGGATATTGACTGTTATTGTAATTAAAATGTTTTTTCCATCATTTATCATCACAGGTTTTATAGTGGAGTATACACAGGAATGCTGAGAAATAATTCACGGAAAAGGAGTTATGTCTGAATCAAAGTATCAAAAACAAAAAAGTAAAACATAGATCTAAACTCAAAATTAGTGACTCAAGTTATTTCTAATTGAAAGGTTACTGACAGAACTCAGCATTTATTTCGGCTGAGTTTGATTTTCCTCTTTAAATTGCTCCACTGAGTTTATAGATTGACTTTCGACCAAAAGCTGAAACCATGTCCACACATCTTATTTTATATATTTTCCTTTCAAATTGTTGTCGCTGGGCCGATTTAGTTGTTGGTTGGTTGATGGACAAGCTTTGCTTCTAATTTTTTTAAAGTAATTTTTATTTCCTTTATAACATTTTGAAATGCCATCTGATGTATTTACTCTGATAAAAAAAGAAGTTAGTTGTCAACCAAGACTGATTTAAATAAAAATAGAAAGCAAAATAAGCATTTAACTAGTACACCTAGATAGACTATATTGCTTTATCATGTTGATTAGTTTCTTTGGAATTCACAGAGGAAAGAAATTAGGAAATTTCATGGTTTATATTTGCAATGACAGCTTTGTTTTGAAACATAAAGGATGAAATCTTCAGCTCTCTTGGTCATGTCTTCAAAATGAGTGGACCACATTGTAAGTGAAAAAGTTATAGTTGTGTTCCTGGGCACAAAGCTCCGCTCTTGGAACGCTACGGCAGACTGTAGCTTCCTACCAATCAATCAATCAATCCTTCTACTGGGAATTGGGCAGGTGTAACTGATCACCTCGTTACTGTGTGTAAATGTTAGCTTCTTGTCTTGCAAAGAGATATATCTGCTTGGTCTGCAGTTTCAGTGGAAAGCTTGGGCCGCTAAGTCTCAGCAAGGATGGCCAAATACTGAACCTGGAAGATGCTCCTCCCCTGCTCATAGCTCTGGCAAGCAGTCAAACACCTACAGAAAAAGCACTTCTGTTGTCGTGTAAAAGGGGTGAGTTCAGAAAAGAGAAAGGGAATAACAGATAAGAAAAAAAAATATAAGAATTCTACAGTTTTTAATTTCCTTTCAACTTTTTTTTTCTAGTCCAAACTGTTGCTAAATTTAATATTCATTAAAGCCTGACCTAGAGCAAGAGACTGGTAGATTTTCCTACACAGTATTGCTTGAGTCTTCATCTGGACCAAGCACCCTAGGAAAGAAGTATAATTTACATCATTAAGGGGAGGATCAAGAATACCCATACTGAAGAGATTTCAAATCCTTATAAGTGCTTGTGGGAAAAAAAAAAAAAAAGGGTGCTAGACTTCTGGGATTCTTTCAAAAGATTCAGAGGGGAGATATTTGCTTTAGGTGCAGATGAGGGGAAGCAGGGGAAAAATTTCAGGCACTCCTGATTACTGCATTCCCACAGACTGTGTCTGGGCTATATCCAGCCTGGCAGGCAATGCCTAACTTGTCAAAATCCTGACGGTGTCTGCCTCTTTGAGATCTGTACGCGTCTAGGGACGATGCAATGGGGTCGCCTGCAAAGCTGGGTGTAGGCACTGGCAGCGGTCAGCAGTTACTCAGCTGATCAGAACTCTTGATGGGGGATAGAGAGAAGAAAAAATTGTCTCCAGATGTTATGGGGTACTAAAGCCCTAGTGCACCCTGTCTTTTCTTCTGGCCTTAAATACTAAAAGCTCCCTGCCAAGCAGAAGCAGACCTTAAACACCCGTTATGAGTTTTGCTCTCAGCGGCGTCCTCAGCCAAGGCCTCCAGGGTGAGCCGTGACATATCACGACACCCCAGCCTCGTCTTCCCTCTCTGTCACGATTTCAGCATGCAGCTCAGCAGTGTACCCACTCTTGCCTTTGCAGACCTCAGAGGGAACTGTTGAGATCAATGACTCTCTGAGTCTGCCCAAAACAAGCTCTGTGCATGCGTGTGTGCATCTTTCCTTGGGCCTCTCTATATGTCATCTCAAGTTTAAGGGCATCCTCCTTGAGGAGTCACAACTCTTCAGCAGAACAGGGCTATCAGTAGCCTGAGCACCAACCACAAGCACGGGATTGAGTGAGGAACAACTTGACCTGTGGCTGCTAGTGCCAATGCCCACACAGAGACAGTCCGAACGTGTAACAAGTTCAGATTAATTTGGCAAATGAGGAGACTGCTGACAAAGACTGAAGATCTTCCCAGCCCCATGCCAGATCAGACATATTTTCCATGACTCCAATCCAGTCTCATGCTTGGTAGCAACTCAGACATCACCACAAGGAGTTTGCCACCACCATGATTTGATAACGTGTCTTTCCAGTCCTTGATTTCTAACTGTGTAGAAAAAAAATCTTTATTCCCTGTGAGTTTCTCTTCTATATAGTAAAGAACATGAATTGGAGACCTACCTCATAAGATTTTTGTTGAGGGAAATGCCCTAGGAATTTTAAAGTATTCTGTTATGGTAGTATCTGAAGTGTGAGTAAAGTATGAGTAGTGAAGTGTGCACTTTGTTGGGCATTTCTGTTGTAGGAGAGCCAGCTTTTACAACCCCTTAGTCCTTCTGCTTAAAGAAATACTTGAGGTGTCATTGAACTGCTTGAAAGGAAAATTATCTGGGGGCTGAGGGAGCAGTAGAACAGGACATTCTGCAGAAAAATCCTTATTTATGGGGAAGAGGGTGTGACAGAGGTTAGTTAAGACCTACTTTGGCAGCAAATGAAGCAAAATGGTGCCCTAAAGAGGGAGTAAAGGGGATTAGAATGAAACACTAAATCATTGCCAGAAAATAGGATAAATCAGTGTACACAACATTTAAGGCACAGATAAATTATATATCCTCCTAGAAAATAGAATGAAAAAGTAAGAATTGAAAGAGATGCTTTGAGGACTCCAGATAAAGGTAGTGTCAGTAGAAATGGGATAGTACCTTGTGTATGGATAATTAGCATCAGGGCATTTCACACAGAAGTATGTTTACTCTTGATCATATAACGAGTGTCTCCGGCATTCAATTTCAGCTACTTCTTCATCTGCTTGAGAATTATTTACAAAGTACAGGCTGGCTTTTTATGCAGAGGCTGGAGGTGACAGGAATTGCAGTAGCGGGCTTGGCATGAGCAAGACACAAGATCTCTTTCAAGCGCTTGTTCAAGAAGCCAGTGAACAGTTCTAAGATTCCCTGTCCCTTAAAAAGAACAATTCTGTGAATAATGCTTCAAATCATCCTTTATAAAACAGTGGCTTCTCCTGGATAAACAGTTCTGTGAGTCCAGCTGCACGTAATTCACCCGCAGAGACGTGATTATGACTGTACATCCCATAATGACTTTGTGTGTGGTCAATGTCATGCGGGAAATGAACAAAAAACCAGAATTATATTAGAAATGAAGTGTAACCACAGCATCTTAAACATCACTTTCTGAAACTGTGACTCCCCGGGCTGTACACTACAGGAGTTTGACAGGCCAGGTTAGAACTTTTTGAAAAATTATTTCTAAGTCTCTGTTTTATGTCAATTACATCCTCTTCTGGGCTCAGCAGCTTTGGCATATTTTATCACCCTGAGTAGGCTGGAGTTTGGTAGTTTGCTTTGCTTAAACTAGAGGCTGGGTGTTTTGATGAGTACTGCAGCAGTACACTCAGCATTCTTTTTCCACTCACTTTAAAATGACCTTCAAAAGAACCTTCAAAAGCACAAATTAGGAGTTAAGATAAATCAGTTAACCATTTCTAAGGGCTGTCATTGATTTTCAAGTCCTTCCCGGGGAGAGGCTGTTTTGGAGCTCTGCTGCAGTAGACATGGGTGGAGGGTGAGCGAGCAGCTGTGAGGTGCTCGGCTGCCAGCCACGGTCAAATTGTAACATAGGCATAGGTTTAAGACTTGAAAAAAGAGAGTTAAAACCTTTTTTAGTGGGAATGATGGATTTTGTGAAGTGCTAGTGACGTTTAAAGTGGTCACTGTATTTTCTTTCTCAGCTTCTGCCATATACTTGCTGGGATACATGGTAATAATTGTCAAAATCCTTCTAAACACAAGGTGATACACAAATAGATGTGAATCACCAACACACGTGCAATCTAGCCACAGGATAGTGCTGTGTTGGATAATTTCTCAAAACCTACAGTACTTTAAAACTATCATGATAATGTAAGGGTAAAAAAAGGTTTGATCAAGGTTGTGGCCAGTTTCCAATGTGTCTTTTGCTCCAAAGGTTGCCTTTTCAAGTTTAATTTAATATCCTTATTATAATATTACTGTAATTAACTCTTAAGTCTGTCGAAAAAGAGATCTAAAAATGGTATCTCAAAATCTTCACTCTGGTAAACACTTCTGAGGTTTAGTGGGAGTCAGAGGAGATGTGACATCAAAATGTCCACTTCATATGACGGTACTCATGAATGTACATGTTTATATGTTTAAGTTTTTGCTGGTAATGAAAATGAAATCTCAGAGAGGCATGAGCTTCTGTAATGGACTAAACCTTGAACTCGTCATGATAGTGAAGCGGGTGTTTGTGTCTTATGCCAATTTGCACCTACTAAGAAGAGCGATCACCAATTAATTTCATATAGTTTTCAAAAAAGAGCCTGTTCTGTTGCCCACATCAATTCTAACTGTGATTGATGGATAGAAGTAAATCTTCCAGTACATTCACCTACTCACAAGCATGTGTTACGAGTTGTTTATCGAACGACGTTCTTTGTATTGCTGTGCTTCAGCTATTGAGAAGGACAACACTACTCAAACTGGCATAGCATCTGTTGGGTTATGCAAAACCCTGCATACTTTTATTTTTGTCATAGAGCTGCCTGCAAAATGTTGATTTTATTTGCATATAAAAACATGACAAGTGTTTCATGAACTGGGGATGTTTTTGATGTTGATTGGTAACCTTCTGCCTGTCTGAGTTGTGTGTGTATGAACAGGTTACTGAAGACATGCTAAATTGATCCATATACTAAAAATATATATATATGTGTATATAAAAAAAATCACAAAAATGTAACAGCTGTGGCCAGGTCTGACAGTACAAAACACTATTTTCTCTTTTGCCTAAGATGGAAGCTGGCATATTTTGGTACCTTTGCTCCAGAAGCATCCAGCAGCTCTGCATTCCGAGCCATCCAAAGAGTGAGCCCACCTCCGCAAATTCCTGGGAGGTACCACCAGCAGCACATGCCTGTTTGATATGTTTGCTCTGCTCACCAGCTGTCCAACACAAGTAAGGGAGCGCAAGGAAGGTGAGGCATTATAACTTATAAATTGGAACTTGGCTTCACAGGAAACCTTTTATAACTGTTCAGATACCTGAAATGTCTTGAGCATGGAAAGTTTGCTTCCAAGACATTTCATTTCTTTCTGCTTAGTGTATTTTTTATGTAATTGCTAGCATACAGTGACTATAATGTGCACTGAATCTTCTTAAGCTATTTTAGCAATATTTATATTTCAATTTTATCTCTAAAATAAATAATCCGATCCCGTATGCTAGGTTTTGGGTTGTTTCCAGTAGATGGTTTGAAAAGACACAGTAAGATCCATGAGCAGCAATTTCAAGCCATGAAAAATCATCGGTTTAAAAAAGACTACATTTGCATTTTGCCAGGTGTAAGTGTTGAATTATTATCAGCATCACTAAATTACAGATTTTTAAAAATGTATTTTAAAATCAGTGCTGTCAAAGAAGGTAGAGCACTTTTTCTTTCCAAAACACTCAAGAATTTGAAAAACTGTCGCTGGAAGGCAAAATGTAAGTTTTCCCTGTGTACTCATCTTTATCTCTTTGGGGAGGAAAAGAATTCTCAAATTTACCTACAAGAGAAAGGAATTAGTAGCAGTTTCTCGTGCTCAGTATTTAAAATAATGTTATTTCTAAGAAATGATGTAAAATCTAACAAACACATAAGCAAACTCAATCTATGGAACCAGATACAAGGTATTTGTTTTGGGACATGGATTGGTGATATTGCAGCACTCCGGAGCAGAAGGTGACTCCTTTCTCAGTTGTTGGAGTCTGGGCTTTGCAGAGGGATTCCTCTCCAAAAACCCTCAAGAGAAACGAAATCTCAGTCTCCCTGAGTCTCTGGCTGTTTGCCAAGCCAATATCATCCCCTTCCCTCGGTGCTGAGGCTCATGAGGTGCCATTAAGTGCCCTAACTGCAATGCTGACCTGCAGCGCTGATCTGCCCAGCCTAGAGCTGATCTCAGTCTCCCTGGAGTTTTGTGCTGTTGGATCTCTTCACCGGCTTGATGTCACTGGCGTGACTCCCAGATTTAACCAGATTATGTCAGTGAATGAAAGCAAATTGTTGATCAGCTTCTGCTCACAGTGAGCGTATTGTAAATCTAGGATTGATCTGGTATAATCCTCCTCTGATTTACAGGAGTGTTCTGGTCATTAACGTGTCTTTTCCATACATGCACATATGGTACTGACAGAACGAGGGGGAATGGTTTTAAACTGAGATAGGGCAGATTTAGGTTGGATATTAGGTGGAAATTTTTCCCTCTGAGGGTGGTGAGACAGTGGCCCAGGTTGCCCAGAGAAGCTGTGGATGCCCCATCCCTGGAGGGGTTCAAGGCCAGGCTGGAAGAGGCTTTGGGCAACCTGCTCTAGTGGTTGGCAACACACTAGTTGCCAACAACCCACTAGGACATCTAGCAGTCAGTGCTGTACTTGATTTTCTGTCCATTTTTTCAGTCCTGCTTCTTTTCCCTTTTTATGCTTACACCAGTTGTAGACTGCTAACCTGTAAGTAATGTTGTCATCCCGTTAATCTTTCTTGTGCAATGTTAATACTCTAAATTTTTGAGATTTATCTGATATTCTGGGATTTATTATAAATTAACATCAGAGACCTTTTTAGGTTACCGGATGGCCCAGCACTTTCAGGGATTTCGGGTTAGTTTTGTTATGTTTATCTCCAGAAGATGTTTCACATTATTCTCATCAGAAAATATTTTATCATTCTCAGGTGGAGGATAATTTAATATCGGGCTTTGGGTCACTGCTGACAGTCTGAAAGCAGCCATCCAGACTAGCCATAAGGCTTGAATCTGTATGCAGAGCTGGTTGTTACAGGCTCTGCTCCAGGTGCTGCAGATTGGCTGCAGCCAGGCTGGCTTCTGCTTAGAGGGCGCAGGTGGAGACTGTCCAGGAACCTGAACGGTGGCTTCTTCCACGTATGTTGAAGAGAATGTCCTACCAGACATTCTTGCTCTTCTGTCTCTTCGAGCCAGATGGCTGCTATTCTCTAGGAGTCTCTGTCTGTCTTTTGCAATCAGGTTCAATTTTCTGTCCCTGGGAAGTCTGAACATCAGCTGCATGGGCAACAAGCAAGAGGAAGTAGCAGTACAAATAAATTTCAAAGTTATGACTTAATGGACCTAATAAAGATGTGATGGGATGAAACATCCACCAGGAAGATTAATATAAACTGTATAACTTGTTCAGGACAAGAAAAGGATGTCGGTATCGCCTTATGTGGTACCTTACATGCAGGCATCACTTGCTCTGACCTTAAGAATAAAGAGGGACATAGGCTGCCCCATAGTTCCTGAGTAACATCTAAAGCAGAAAAAGTGCTGGGGGTCTAATGGGAGTCACCAGTGGGAAACCACCTGATGAGTCTTGTGAGAAGAATTATCCAAACCCCAGTACTTAGTGTCATCAGCATACTTTGGTTACAAATTTTTCCATGCTGGGGAAGGAATACAGCTGCCCTCAGGTAGCCTGGCTAATTTTTCAAAAGTTTCAGTGTGAATTTTTTGATGCAGATGTTGGAGAAAGCAAAGAGAGATGACACTTTCCGGATTTGATCCTTATAATTTGGTAGAGGCTGAGGGAAAAGTCGCAGTTAAAAACAGCTCAGGCAGTTCACGAGTGTTCATGAAGCAGCAGAATTCATGACAAACAGGAAGAACCAAAATGTGCTTCGGCAGAGCAGATGATAGGAATCCAGAGAACTAGCGAGTGAGATCCCGTGGGAGACAATTCGGAGAGAGAATTAAGCAAAGCAGGCAGTTCTTTACAGGGACTGTGTTAAATGCAATTTTATGCAAAACTATGCAAAAGGAACTATGCAAAGCTGCAAGTTCCGACAGCGCAGAGGAAGGACAGGAGCTGTAGGTTGCTTGTGAAGGAAAATGCTTTTAAGAAAGATGAATGGATGAAGATGTGAGGCCAAACAGAGAAAGCCAGAAGCAGAGAGCAGAAGCACGGGATGCATGGGCGATGTTACCTTCTCAGCATGTTAGTGCGCTGACAGGTAGAGGAAGCTAAGGAAGGATCAGGTCCACTTCTCCGCAGAATGAAGGGTATTGGCAAACAAATGCCTGGAAAGCTGGTAGGTTATGGGGGATTTTTTTTTTGGTTCACTCAAAAGGTCCGTTGTGACTAGATAGTGTCACAAAACTGACACCCACGATAAAAAGGGCAAGAACTCTCTTGGAAGGAGAATGAAGACATTCAAAGTAATGCAGGTAAATGAGATATTTTATCATCAGCTAGTCCAAAATTATTCTGAAAGTCGAGAAAAGGGTAGAAAGAATGCCTGTATTTAAAAATAAATAGAGGATATTGGTTAAAATCACAAGCCAGACAGTTAATTTCAATTCCTGTAGAAACAATGGGAAAATAGTTAACATACTGGTTGTGAACATTTAGAAAATAGTATGTGAAGATAAAAAAGTTGTCAATAAAAACCATGTCAAGCCAAAAGAACTCCATCCTGTGACGGGATACCATTGCATGTGGCTACAGCTGATATTACAACCCCTAGAACACTCTCAAAACTAAGCTAGGAACATATGGTCGAGATGAAAATTCTGCAAGGGAAAGAAATCAAACTACAGCAATACGCCGAGTGGGTTTTTTCAGGAATATGTCCGTGTTCCAGAATTAGTTGATATTTTTTTCAATGACTTGGCTGATAGAAAAAAAAAAAAGAGGATGCTTATTAAATTTGCAAATGATACCTGGTTAGGAGGAACTGCAGGTAGAGGATTAAAGCCCAAAATAGTAATGATAATTTAGGTAAAAGATCTGAGACAAACCAGAATGTAAGTAAATAACTGAATAAGTGTGTGGCTCCATACCTAGGCAACAATAACCACCCACCCAAGCGCAGGTGCAAGGGTGCCCATGTAGCTGGTTTTTCAGAAAAAGAGTAAGGAGCTTCTAGAAGATGGTGAGATGAACAGGAGTGGGTAAGACCATGCTGATGGGAAAAAATCCTGCACTGTGATAATTCTGGAGGAAAAGAGGCCAGTTTCCAGGTCCCTGGGCTGCCTGCCAACCTCCTGCTGCCCCTTGCAGTTTGTTCGTGGGCATTGGTGAGCTCCTGTGGCACCCCAGGCTGTAGGTATAAAGCCGTTAGCTCCGTGGAAAAGATGCTATCCTATATTGATTCAGTAATTTATTCCTGCCTAGGAGTGGTAGCATCCTGCTGAGTACCAACACTACCACCGTGTGTGCCAAAGAGGGCTTTAGCATCAGATTCAGATTTACTGAAAAGCACATAGCATTTTGTAAAAAAAGTGTATAATTTCGCTTTTGGAACTACCTAAAACATTTCTTAGAGAGTTTACTCTTTTTCTGCTTGAGGCTCGTCCTTGAGCAGCTGGTTGCCCTCACCCACCCCTT
>VZTO01003184.1:175230-203245 GCA_013400615.1 Syrrhaptes paradoxus | reverse complement strand
CAGCACAGCTAAACAGGTCTGTCTCTGAAGGGGAAATATGAAAGTGTCGTCATGATAGAAAGCACTTCTGGTGTGTGACCAAACCGCTGTATAATGCATTGCCTTAGCCATGTCCGACCTTAAAAGTCAGTGCTACGCCTACTGCAGAAACAGATCTGGCTTCTAGTACTGAGGGACTAAGGCCTTACAAATGGACTTTGCATGAATAAATCATACTGAGTCCTCCATTTCAAGCCCTCAAGCTGATGTCATGCCTTTGGGAAAAAATGTATATTTGATAAGAAAATGAGAAATACGTTTTCTGTCAAACTACTCTTCTACATTTGTCATGTGATTATCATTTTAAATCTGGAAGCATTTGGAAGCTGCTTAAGAGGTCGGGATGTGAAGTTATTCAGAGAGGATGGATTAGGGGGCAGATGAGATCCGATCATGAATTGCTGTCACGCGACCCTGAGATTTAAGGTAATGTCAAACTGTGTAGTCAGTACACCCAACAGACATCTCTAAACCAGGATTTCTAAAGGAAGCAAATTATGTAATCCTATTTTCTTTTTGGTTTTGATGTTGTTTGTACTTCTGAGACAGGTTGCCAATAGCCAAAACCAATAGTAAGTAGTATGTTGTTATTTCAGTGATGATGAAAGTTATAATAACAATTGCATTTGTCAAGAGAGGTCTGACTATTTTTGTCCTTTAGATAAAGATGGATAAGAACTTGAGTTGCACACTTTATTAAATAGAGAAACGTAATTGTTTTGTTCTCTGCTCTCGGAGGACAGATGGAGTGTAAAAGAGGGCAGGTGAAGGAGGCTTGAACACAAATTTGTAACAATAACTTAAAAGTCAGGTTCCAACCTGTAAGTAAGAGCCACGTGATATAAATAAATCATAGCTGTGCGGACGTTTGAGCTAGATATTGGATATGAAATAGCAATTAAATGGCTGGAAGGCAGCTGCTTGCCTGTCTGTAAGACATCTGGCTTCTTTCCTCAGCTCAGGAAGAACTTGCTGCTACAGCCAACTGGTGTGTTTCAGGGACCTGCTTTATTTTCCAGCATAAAATCTAAGTGCAATGGGACACAAAGCAATTTCCCCTTTCAGATTGCTTAGAGTTATTAGGTTCCTCTTTTATGGATCTCTTCTGCAGAAACTTCTGCTGCTTCTGCCGCCCTCCTCTGCTGCCCTTCCTGGTTGCCCCGGATCTGCTAGCCAGGCTGCTTTGGGCAGTGTGTCTGGCAGAGGTTCCCTGCCTTTAAAAGGTCCCCTACCTTGTCTTAATGACGCGTGTATTATTTAACACAAGCCAAGGAAAGATGTTGTTAGATGCTGCTGTAGGAGCCAAATTCTGCCGTCCAAAGGCTCTGGTGTGGGGAGGATGTCATACCACTGCCCGTGCCTGTCCCTGCTGTCTCCTGGAGCCCCCCGCTAGCCCCCAGTCACGGGCAGTTTTCTTTAGAGCTCTGCTGACTTCTCACCCCCCTGAGGCATGCCGAAGTGTTGAGAAAGACAGGGTGGAGGCATTCACTTGGACAATGAAGGTAGAGTTCACAAGCTAAAACACTTTTTTCTGTTTCTAAGGAATACAGGAAATACGATTTCCTTTCTAACGTGAGGTGAATGGGATTCCTTCTGTCTTTCCGAAAACCCCTGAGCTAGCTGAAAAGGTAAAAAGCCTCCCACTGCTGTTTTCTATTTTCCTGTTTTCAAACGTTTCATGAAGCACTCACTAACAGAAAATGAGGCTGAACCTGAAGGTAATTCTTTAACACTTGTTTGTTCCAGGCTGGGTGGTACGTACAGGTTCAGTTTTCTGGTGAGATGAAAAACCCATATATTGTTATTGTGAATTTTTAGAAGGTACCTGGGGTATAATCTGGCAGTGCTGAAACGGAGACCACTGCAGACCTTGGAAAATTCACTCCTAATTCATCACTTTAATTTTTCCATTAAGTTATTGTAGCAAATGAATTCACAGACTGAGATAACAGGAGTTACTCAGCTTATATTAGTCTGTAACGGATCCTTCAGAGTGAGAGATGCTGTAGCTACAGCAGGAAAAAAGTTTCTCCTTTCACAGCATTTAGCCTGAAGCATCTTTACTTTAGAAACTCTCTGGTGCAATGGGAGGAGTTTCTACAGCAGGCAATTAATTTCAATCAAAACCATCATCCATTTTAGGTAACAAATATGTACGTTCAAGCAGTTTTGAAGAAAGCATGTGCCTCCTTATGTCCTTTAAAAATGCATCATCTGATTTGGCAGGGCACATCCGTGGTGTCTCCATGGTAGATTTTCTATTAAATTTATTTAAATACTCCCGTTCTTGAGAAAATAAGCTAGATGAGTTCATTTTAGACATTGATTAAAGCCTACTATAAAACACGTTTTATATGAAAAATGGCTTTGCTACTGAGAATGATTGGTATGTCAAGAATTTCATTTCAGGCAACAGTTTTGTTATTAGAACAAGCTCCTGTTGTCTACACAGAGGTTTTGTTCAGAGAGATATAACGCAAGATAGGAAAAAAGCATCCTTCCAGTGTTCTTATCTACTATGCAATACTTCTATTGTAAGCATAGATAATAACAATTCTAATATTTTTTTCATTTCCTTGGGTGCTGCTTCTTACTCACATCTTATAATGGTCCTCATGATTTTCCTGCTGCTTCTCTGGGGGCTAGAAAAATAATCAAAGAGCTTGTTTTTCAGTGAGAGGCGAACTTGTTTATTGAAACCTTAGGACAGGATGCCTTAGAGGTGATCTTTCAAATCCCTTTTGCCTTTTTGTATTTCCTGTGTAAAATACAAAGACTATCACATTAAAACATGTTTTCCTTATTGTTTTCTGCATCATTAGAACTTGACAGGCCCCTTTTCCTTTTGGAAGGCTTCGGCAAGGAGGGGAAGGAGGGAGGACTGAAGGAGGTCACAGCCTTTGGTGACATCACTATGCCAGTCCTCTCCAACTGCCCATAAACATCCATAAATGGGGAGGAAAATGAGGATCTGATTAAAGCCGAAAGAAATAAAACAGACTGGTAGGTTGTTCAGTAGGTTTCTGTGGTTTCTGTTTTGTTTTGTTCTTGTTTACATCCTGTCCCACCCTTGCCTTTCTGGAAACATTATTATTTTTCTCTCTTTTTTTGTCCACCAACGAGAAAGTTTTTAAACTCTCTCAATTCAGTACAACTTCACAGTGACCAACTGTGTAGAGCCATGGGTTTCTCTGGGTACAGAGAAAGACATTGTGAAAGACACCCACCATACTTTATTACTATTTTTACACAACCCTTGCTTCCTGAACAGCAACCACATTTCCAGAGAGCGCATATTACAGCAGCAGATAAAGTCAACGTGTCTGGCAGCTACGGAATGGGAGTAATGCACAGGATGGTGCTTGCTCTCTCTGGTTGTGCTTGCTTTTTAAAAAGTTGACCAAAAAAAAACAAAAAAAATGCACTAAGCCAGAAAATGGAAGCATGGGATACTTGCTGAGAGATAAAACACTTGATTATATATGCTTGTCTAGAGTGGAGTGTACGGAGCACAGTGCAGCCGATAGCAGGCAAAATAACTGAAGAGTCTTGAAACGCAGCAATTGGGTTTTGTACACTGCTGGACAAGGCAATTCTAGAAGCATAGGAAGCAAAAAACGATGAAAAGGGAAGCTGGGATGGCCTTGCCACCCTCCGTCTCCTCTCAGGTCAATGTTAAACACAGCAGGGAAGGGAACGGAAGACAACTAGCAGCCTTCTGCACACCAGCTGTGTCCAGGGAGGGGTCCGGGGGCAAGTTTTAAACACTGCTCTACCCTACAGCTAACCAACTGGATCCTGTAATTTCCAACCACTTCCCTGCTTCCTTGCATCTGAATGTCAACAGTAGGCAAAGCTGACAGACACAGCAGTTGAGGCATTCAGAGGATCTGCAGCAGTTCACTGGGAGAAGTTTATTATCATTTGTAGTTGTGCTTGATTATTTAAAGGTCACCTCTCTTCTGCACATAATCAGTTTTCCTTGCTTCCATTTTTACTTTAGCATCTGCCAAACCAAAATAATTAATGAGAAATTAAATCTGGGGAAAGCAATGACTTTCATGCACCAAAGATCACAGAATCACTGAACGGTCGAAGTCAGCAGGAACCCTGGACCACCCGCTCCAACCCCCTGCTCCAGCAGGGTCACTCAGAGCAGGCTGCCCAGGACCACAGCCAGCTGGCTTTTCAATATTTCCAAGGATGGAAATTCCACAACCTCTCTAGGCAACCTGTGCCAGTGCCCAGTTACCCTCAGAGGGAAAAAGTGTTTCCTGTTGTTTGATTAAATCTGTTTCAGTTTGTGCCCGTTGCCTGTTGTCCTGTCAATTAAAGAGGATGTAATAGCCTGCAGCACATCAAGGAGGTGGAAACTAATTCATCTATTTCCTTGTAGCGTCCAACTGAAGTATGAGGCACATTTGAGTCTCTGGCAAAATCCTTGGTTCATTTCTGGGAAAGAAATGAAATTCCCCAGTGAAACCTCCTCAGCGCTGTCAGCCACTCATGGATGCAGGGTTTGGCAGTGGACATGTATTTAATTTGAAAGGGGTGAAATATTGCCTTCAGTCAACTTGACAAGCACCTTTCTTCCTGCATTTAGTCTTCAAACCCACAACTCTCAGCAGCAAGTATCACATAAATCTTTAAAACTGAGCCGTAGGTAGAACCTGCTGCTTTTAATTCTTTTTCAACCTTTGCTGAGCTGCTGTCCTTTAAATTGCTGCTACAGCTTCTTAATTTTCCTCCCCAGCGTTACCATTTTATTATTATTTTTATTATAATTATTATTCTTCAATTTTTTCTTCTCACTTGAATAGCAGAAAATAATAGCCGCGTCACAGTGACGCAGCACTAACCCCGGGCATCAGCCCTTGTGATGTCGTGGCTGTAGCACTGCAAGGAGAACACCGGTCGTGCCCAAGTCACTGGGGTGTTCATGACATGGGAGACCCAGGATGGGTATAAAAAGGGCTACAACAGCCTCAGTCTTAATTTTCTCATATGTTGTTGTTTTAAACTTTTTGAGATACAGTATTTTAGGGAAAAAAAAAATGAATGTCTACCTTGTGTGCAACGGCGAGGCAGAGGAGGCTGGTCTATGAAGCCCACAAGGCTAGGATGAAATAGTGGCAGCACTTTGAGCAGACCAGGCATGTGGATTCCCAGCTTCTCGTAGTAACCATTGTTGAATTTTGTTTTGTTCAACAGACTTCAGACACCAGAATATATTTTAAAAGGCTTACTGTGATTTTTTTTTGAGAAGCTTTAAACATTTTTAATCATATCCTTTCAGATTTGCTTCCTTGAACTGAACGCCTTGCCTTTTATCCCCAAGCAGACAAATGGGGCCATAAGACCTTACTCATTTACAGTGTACCAAATGGATTGACTTGGACTAATTTTCTTTACTAAAGGATAATGTTATGAAATAGTGAAGTGTTAACAATTAACCCCAAGGCTTCTCTTCATCCCATCCAAAGGTAGTTACCTTTCCTTGGCTTGTCCACAGGGGATCAGTGTTTGCAGGAAGAGGTGATACCCAGCTGCTCGGGGTTTCTTTAAGTCCCTGTCACTGTTAAGCAGCTTCCTGTGGTTCTTGAGGAAGAATAAAATGATGCGTCTAATTGCAATGTAGAATTCATTATCTGCTCTTTCTACAGGCCACCACAAATTAGCCAGGAAAGGCTAATGTCAAATCATCTGGGGAACGTAACAGAACACCAGGAGTGAGAACAATTAGCTGACTCAGAGGAATCAGCAAAAAGTCTGCTGAATGAAGAATGTATTAGCTTCAACAAATTCAACACTGCTGTCCATAGACAGAATTTTAGGCAGTACTACCCAGTGCCTATAGTCACAAAGCAATTATTTTCAAATTAATTTTAGTCATTATTATTTGAGTTTTTTGAACAAACTGCCAAGAAAGGAGCATTTTCTTATGGGATGTTTAAACACCCCTGAGGCGTGGATAAGCTCTAGTGTGTGCAGGTACTGCACGTGAATCAGCAATCACATCTCAAAGCAGGGCAGTGAAAGAGAACCTTTTAAAAAACAACATTTGTTTTATCAGGAAAGTGTTATCTCAATGGTAAATAAGCTCATGGTTTTTACTAATAATTTTGTCTTTGATGTATTTTTCTTTTCGCAGAGGAAAACAGGAATCAGTGTTCCTGCCATACAGCCAGGATGGATTAATTTCAAACAAAAACCAGGCTAACAGCATGAAACTTTGCTGAAAGCTTGCTTCTGTTTTCTTGACCATTGTGCATTTCAAGATGTCCCAGATGTAGCCAAACAGGTACAAAGACAGATAAGCTGCAATGTGTTTATTGCCAGGTAACGGCGAGCCACTCCCAGGAAATTAGATGTAGCTTGCTGCTTTCACATCTAGCTGCTTGCTTGCATTTCCCTCTCCCCCCCCCGGACAATTAAAGAAACAAAGAACAGTGCTGGAAGTGAACAGATGAAAATGCATTTGGGATTTTCTATGAGAAAAAACTCACAACCGCAGCATCATTACTGGCTCATTGGGCACACGCTGTTGACGTGGTCAAAGTGCTTGGCTACGTGGGTGGACGTGGGTGGACGTGGACAGATGCTGAGCTCAGCGCTGGCTTGTCCAGGGCACCCTTATGCAAAACCTGTGTGTCCACATTAACCATTGTGTCTTCGGATAACACCTCCCGTCTCCGTGTGTCGCATGGATGAACCTGCACCAGCCAACCCCGCAGAGTGGTGGGAAAGGGTGAAGGGCTGGCTGGGACACATGCTTGAGCCAAGCTAGCTCACTGGAGAGAAAGAGTGTTTGTGATTCATGGCTTCACATGGATCAGGAGAAAACAATGGGCATGCCATCAGCAGAGAGGGCAGGCAGCCTGAGCCTGACTGAGAGATTGACTGGTCCAGAGAAGGGACATGGAGCTGGGGAAGGGTCTGGAGCACAGGGCTGACGAGGAGCGGCTGAGGGAGCTGGGGGGGTTCAGTCTGGAGAAGAGGAGGCTGAGAGGAGACCTCATCACTCTCTACNTTGGGTTGGACTTGATGATCCTTGAGGTCTTTTCCAACCTTCATGATTCAATGATTCTATGATTCTACATGAACTTGCTGGTTAGCACGTGAGTGGTTTGGGCTGGCCCTTCAGACTTCCTGAACATCACCCTGCTAAGCACATAGGGAAACAGCAACATGCCCCAGGATGTGGCATGCAGTCATTAGAAAAGGCTGAATAAGAGGGCTGGATTTATGTGTCTTCTCTTTTATGTTGAACAGTGCTGTATTTTACAAGCTGTCCCTTTCTACGGGAACCTTATTTTCAGTTCATATACAAGCACTAGCCGTAGCCACAGTTAAGTATGCAAATCTATTTAAATTTTAATAACATTTTAGAACATCAAAGGAAATAAAATCTCAGGAGTAAAGTTTGTCATGGTTTAAAATAGGAAAAAAACTCTACAATGAGATTTCCAGTTTGATTGTTTTGCTTTCAATCATCAGAATACACACAAGTTCTTTTCAACTTGTAGAACAGTGTCTTAAGATTAATGTACTATGAAAATAAAATTATTTTGGTGTACTTTGCATGCCTTTCTTCCTTATCCAGGAGTCTTCTGACAGCCACCTAATACCAGCTACATTTTCAAATGTCGCTTCTTATTGCAGATAATTGGAAGCATCTGCTCCCTCCTCAAAGTGCGCACTCCCTTGCTCATAGCTGAAAACTGTGATCACAGCACATCCAAACATCTCTTCATCTTCCCAGCTTCAACATAATTTTCTAGCTCTGATCATGTACTGGAGTATGGAGTTGGTTATTTTAAACATTCATTCCTGGATTTATGTCAATTTGAAGAAATCGCGAAACTGATGCAATTTCAAGTCTAATCTTTCTCAGCATGTCTCACCTGTGAACGAACAAGGATGCACTTTACCAAAGAGATTCAGTGGCTGGTGCTCGGTGATAGGTTCCTCAGCCATTTCTGAAGTTTTGCAAGTCTTGCCACTTGGCTGACATGCCAGCAGCAGCTCCTTGCTACAGAAGACCCTGAGTGTCAGAGGTCTGGTTACGGAAACGATCAGTCTGGCTATGCCGTTCCCTTTGGTTTGCAAGGATCCTCGGGCTGACTGCACTACCAACCATCAAAGAAAAAAGATTCTTACATCTTGAAAGGATCCAGTAGAGTTATTTCCAGGAATCCTTTCTGCAGCTCTTGCTGCTTGCAAGGACCAAGAGTCTGACCGTGGGGACTGTCTCCATGGGTATGTTCATCTTGTAGCAGGTTCAGTCGCAGAGGTAAGGGTGAAACAGGGTCTGCAGTTCTGCAGCAGAGGTTGGTGTTCTCTCTATGGAGGAGACTGTCTTTACCTACAGGTGGTAGTTCCTATTCAGAAGAGTTCAGACACAAAGTGTGTGGGTTGCTGGTGCATAGCAGCATCACACAAAGACAGCAGAGTTACAGGAGCTGGAGACTACCTTATCTCTTCCTTTCCTGCTTTTGGTAGGTTTTTCAGATGTTGTTCTAACAGATTTCCACATTCCACAAGAAATAGTTGTTATGTATCTAACTTGATAATGTATTTTGAGATTGAGAATTATTAAGATCTTTAATTTATGTCTACAAACAACTCAAAATTATATGTATCCATGCAGAGTTGTTTTCCTTGTCTTCTTATGGACTTGTGTCTTGCAAATAGCAGTTTAAAGGGTGACTGAAAACACAGTGGGATTGTAGCTGGACCTCCAGTCAGACCCCTTTTTTGGCAGGTATCCAAGCTTGGCCTCCCATCCCTCGACATTCCTGGAGGTCCCCACTGCTTCCCCCACCACTTTTGCGCTATCTCCCTCCCTATAACTTCCTCCTTCATCTTCCACACTTCCACAATTCCCTTCACGAGTACCATCACCCATCTTTCACACCCTCTACCCCTTGAAACCCTTCCCTTGGAGCCAGCATTTGCTGACACAGTTTTTCTTTTCCTTGAAAATAGTGTGACCCCTTTGTGAACTTCTTCCTGCAGAGAACACTTCTCCAAAACAATTTTGGTTAAAAGCTTCAACCAGCTGACAGATTGCAGCAAGCAGCTTCTTTCTCTGGGGATTTTTGCCAACAAACATGCTCAAGAGCCTGAGGCTGGGCAAGGCGGGCTCAATGACTGCTGTACGTACCCAAGAATCATGCAAAACACGCAGGGCAAAATCCTTTCTGGTGAGGAAGGGTATGTCTACACAAGCAGATGCCTACAGGTGCAGGACATCTCTAGTCTGGAAGCTTTGTACTCTGATATATTCTGCTTCTTAGGAAGGCCTGACATGGTGCCAGCTTGGCTACTTGATGTCAAAAGAAACTGCATCAGTCTACACAATGAATAGAAAACCACATTCATCTCAGGATTGTTTTAATTTCATACGCTTTCCGTACTACCCAGCTCTCCCGTTGTCCATCTCCAGCTCTTCCTTTCCTTGCTGAGCATTCAATAAGATCTTCCATTCTGAACTTTCTCTGCTATTGGATGATTTTTTTTGTCGAAAGCATAAGCAGGTCTAGCAGCAACTCTTCTGAGCAGTAGGCTAGCACTCAATTAAGGCACTTTAACCTTCAGTGCACCGTGCTCTCTAATGGCCTCTGCAATCTGAATACAGAAGTGGATAAAACAAGATACCAGGAACCCAGCATCAGAGCTGTTCAAAGGGGACAGAGAAAAACCGAAGAGTCAGAAGACACAGAATTGCAATCCTCACCTATCCCCAAGCCTGCTATCACTCACGATATCTTTTTTTCACAGCTCTTGTCTTCACTAATGGTTGGCAAGATCAGACCACAGGTCATCAGCTTCGTGTGAAGAAAATGTCAGCATAACCCAAGCAGAGCGTTTAATAGCTAAATGGCTTTTCTAGAGTAGCAACCTACACCTGTAAATTAATCATGCTGCAACAGTCTCACTCTAGGCTAACTCAACATACAATTTAACTCATTTTCCATGTTCTGAATGTGGAAACATTAAATCTAGGTCAATATTTTCAGTAAATTCAATAAATTATTCACTGAGTCAATTATTTTCTCAAGATCTTTTGTACCACAATTTTCCTACCTCGTGCCACGGAACCATTTTAGCATTTAAGGAAAGAAAACACTCTTATCTGCAAAGGAACGTGCAGACGTTCAACTTAATTCTAAATTTAACATCACGGGGTGTAGCATAGCAGGAGGTAAGCAGATTTCACCCCACCACGCATTTGATTATCTTCAGACTGAGATATACTTGTGTCTGTGTCAACTTATTCATGAAGTCAAGAAGGTGAAAATCCTTCATTAATGCAATAAAATTTGTATATTACTAGAAGCAAGTCATCAGGTAATTTGTCTAACATTGGCTGGAAAATGTAATATAGGTTTAGATCACTTCCCTGATCTGGTAAATCAAAATGTGCTCTTTGTGATTTAGAAAATCTTTTTTTAAATTTATTTCCATTTTTATTTTTGCAGCTTACATGGATTATCAAAATCACACCAAAGTAAAAATTTGAAGTAAAAATTAGAACTAAAAAAAAAAAAGGATAATAGTCTTCTGTCTTTGTTAGATTTATAGACTTCTGACAGAAGTGAACAGTAAGAAAAAGTTTAATGAAAGATGTGGACATGTGACATGCAAAGCTGAATAAGCACTTCTGAAAATAAAGACTGGGCAGACAAAAGAAACACAAGAATACAAGCAGGACACAAAGACATGGTTTGGAGGGCACACTGGGAGGCCCACCGACACGGTGAGGGGCAGATTTAGACACAATGTCATAAAAAATGCACAGAGCTCAACCGCAGTAGACCAAAAGTTAAAAGGAAATCTTCCAACAAAATCATGTCAAAATTGACACCCTCAACATGGTGTTCTTTCCAAAGCCAACCCCAGCAGCTGTACTGGTAACGAACGGCTTGAACTGTCGGCCAGGTGATGCTCATTGGCTGTGGCAGGTGTTGTTGAAACCGGCAAAGGCATCCCACTCTGTCTGTCAAATTTACCTTCCCTTCTCCCTTAAGTGTTCCTTTGGCTTTTCATCACTGTCACAGCCATCCTCTGACACAGAGCTCTTCCTCGGTTGCACTCGCAGTGAAAACTCAAAGTGTCAGGCACGCAGGACCATGTGGTCAGAACCTGTGTCCCACTCACTTCCAAAAATTAAACCTTCCTCCCTCTCCGCAGCCTTGACCTGCTAATGGTGGTGGTAGAAGGGTTAGACTGTTAGTGCTGCTCCTCTGAGCTTGGATTTGAAATGTTCAGCACGCCATTCATTAAGGCTATAATTATTAATAGGGGTTTTTTTTTCAAAAAGGTATTGGTGTCATGCCTTATTTTTTTCACAGCTTTAGTTCTGATGACTAAGGAACTGCCAGAAAGAGGAGGGAGTCTGTTTTCAGGGTCATGGTTAGTCCTATTTAACTGGAACTTTTTATCTTTAAGTTGAACAAACCGTTCTGAAGAGCCCTGCTTTTGGTGGGTTTTCCAGTTATGTCGACCAATGTACCAAGAAGAGAGGTCAGACAACAACTATGTCCAAATAAAATCAGATGCTGCTGAAATAAAAATCCGTGACTTAGCTCTGAGTCATTTTCGCAAGCCTTTCATGAACAGGGGTTACCTAATTACATAATATTTTACATAATAAATGCAAGCATTTTGCTTTGTTGGCATATCTTACATGTCTATTAGAAGAAGCTAATTAGAGCATATTTTTAATGTACAGGATGAATATGAGCTATCCGTTCCCAGTGTTGAACGTTACGGTGATTAAGAGTGGTTCACTGTGCAATTAGACATTTTGAATTTGGACTTCACTCGCAACAACACTAATGACGTACAATGTTTTCCATTAACCCACTAGCATTTTGGGACAGTGAACCATTAACTCAAAGGTATTTCCCTTCTGAAGACCTAAGGCCATGAGTACATACGCTGATCCTAGTGTGACCCTGTTCTTTATTGTCACCTGAGTGTTTCCTCAATGCAAATTTTATTATCTAAAACAATTCAGTAGATGTATCACATACATGGACCCATCATGAACCACATGGCAAACACTTAATAGGGTTTCAAGTTCATTTCCAAAGCAGACTGTTAGAAACTGTTGCATTTAAATGGCACAAAAGGTTGAGTTTACCCTGAGCTCTATATTATGTTTGACATTTGGAATTTAATACAAAACAACAGGAACAAACTAGAAGATAGCTCTGGTACCTATTTTTAGCTGGAAGAAGTCCTTAGCAGACTGCAGCCTACATGACAGGGCCATTTCCTGTTGCAGGACACTCCCCTCAATGAACAGAGACTGGGAAAGCCAGGGATGAGGAATTAAATCCCTGAAACACTTCTTTTTGAGATCAGGACAGGAAACGATGAGAACAGACTTTTATTTTCATTCTGAGTGTCTCAGTTCTAGGGAAATGAGCAAACGTAGTGTGAGTTGTATCGTCAAGCAGTGAGTCATTGACCCATTTTGTTGATAAAAGTATGGAAAAAGTATCCCTCAAAGAGGACATAAACTGTTAAATGTGGAGTTTTACCCTCAGCTGGGGCAAAATTCTTTTTTCTGCAGCTCTATTGTTGTGCCCAAGCCTGTCAACTGCTATAAAAATTATGAATATAAACGCGTAATGAAAAAAAAAAATTGTCAAAGAACGACAGCTAATCGATTCCATTTTCCCAATAGCCCCTCTTACATTGTCCTCGTGGTGCCTGATTCGGTGTTATTGCCAAAGGCAGTATATGGTCCCATCTTCTAGAAACATAAAAAAGCTATAGGCATGGTTCCCTGGTGACATAACTTGCATGTAAAGATGCCTCTTCTGTGTTTTTCTTCCCATCACTTGAATCCCCTAGAGCACCCTGCTACCCTAAGGAGTGCTTCCTACTTCAGGAGCTCAGCTGTGGGGCTGCTAATGACAAGTTTATGGCCATCAGGACCCAACCCATGAGTTAGTACCAAGGAGCCCCAATGAGGGAGAGGGACTGCTGGAGCTGGTGCTTCCCGGAGAACCAGGGAAAGGTGAATCCCAAATTGCACCGCTGGCTCCCTGACATCCCCGTGGACCTGCACAGCACCCCTTCCTCCAGGTGGCCGAAAAGAGGCTGTGCTGTCTCTGCCACTGTAACCTGGGGTCCCACTAGCATTTCATTAACCTTATTTGCAGCCTTGAAAAACAGACCAGGACACTAGACTGTCCAATTTGACTTTTCTCAGGCTATTGAACAAATAAATGCTTTCTGGCCCACCGCAGACTGAGGTGGGTGGTATTTTTCTATGTGATTTCAGAGCGAAGTGATGCAGGATCCAGAATTTGACGTGGGGATTATTTTTTTCCTTAAGAGAGTGTTCAATGTTTCTGCTTGAGCCTTTCTTTACCATGGAAAAACTGTGAAAAGCAATTAGAAACAGGCAAAGAGAAAAACACACCCTGGAGAGAGAGGGAGGGGGAAGGAACAGAGGAGGAAAGGGAAATGTCAATATAATCAGTGCTGATGAGATGGAGTTGTTCCAAGCCTGTCTCAGGGCAACTGGTCATTCAACTTGGGTTTGTTGGAAGCGCAAAGCCTAACCCATCGTTCACTGAGAATACTCTGCTCTTCCTACACTGACCGCATTTTTTAGAGAAGTCAGCATTTTCCTTGACAAATCTTTTACAGATGCTCTTGGGCATTGAGGAATAGCAGCCTTGCCAAAAGAGGAGCCTTAGTTTCCTTGTTATAGCCAGCCTCTGTCACCTCAGGGTGTCATCTGTCAGCTTTCAAACCGTTTCTTTGTCAGAATGGGACTGTTTGATTAGGATTTTTTTCCCCTTCTGTCCAGTTGCTTTTACATTTTTCATACTGAAGAAAAAAAAAGTTTTCTCTTGTTGTTTCAGCATAGCTCCCTTTATCTTTCACTTTCTGTTTCAGCAGCGTGTTGTATTTAATAGGAGACCTTTCCGAAAGGGCTGAGGGTCACCCTTTCTAGTTTGCGGCGCTGAACGGCCGTGTATGTTTGAACTCAACATCCATTCAGACAGCTCTGAAGGTTCCCTGTTCACACAACTTCAGCAGACTGAGCAAAGACATGCAACACGATGCATTGCTGCCTTCTAGATTCCTGAAGCAAATCCTGGTGAGCAGGAGCCGCCATGCCCAAAAATCAGGATTTCTCCGTCGGTGTCTGAGCAACAGGATCTCGCCCCTCTCAAAAAAATTCAGGTTGGTATTGTGATGGTGCGGTGGCATTTACCCTTCCAAGGGGAGGAACTGAGTTATGTCCTGACTTAAGGCTGGCATGGAAGGGCACTTTTCCTTCTCAGCTTGCTGCACATTTTGCAAGTGTGTGACTTTTTTAATAACGTTCATTTTCCAAGCTCTCATTCTGGTCTTGAAGGTTGCACAGCAGCTGTGGTCTTTAAAGACGTCTGATGGGGTGTTTAGGCACAATCGCTCTTACATGTGACTGGAGTACCCACCAGCAGCCTACCTCTAAATGTCCAGTTCATAGCTCTTGGCTACCTTTATTATTATTTTCCTTAAGATAGAAAGCAAAAAATTATATTGCCAGACCAGAACCGAGGTCATCACCTTTAAAGCCCAAAGAGATTTTGAGCCCCAAATTCAATGTCTGCATAAAGTTCAGCTTTGGGAAGTTTTTTTTTGCCATTTCTTGAAAAATATGCCAAATATTTTTTTTATGTTTTGCAGTGGACACTCTGTCCATGACAGACTTGTTATCACATATTCTGAATTTTTTCTGCATTTTTCCTGCTGCTCATGTAAAATGATCGACTTATTTTGCATAATGTGTCCACAAATAAAAGCAAAACCTAAGCATTTTATAAATCATCTGACATCCCAACAGTATGCTGTGTTCTGACTTCAGATGACTCATTGTCATATTCATTTGTTAGCTTGTTCATCCATAAAATGTAACATGCTCTATAACAAGTGACCCATTTCATTTTCAATTCTAATTTTCCCTTTTTGGAGCCTCCTAATCCAATTTTTTTTCTAGTCTGAGTGCCAAAGGTTAATATCTTACAATTATACATCTAAACAGAAGCGAACCATACTGCCTCCTAAATGAGCAAAACAATTCCAATTATGCAGCTTTAAGCATTTCTTCTACTAACTTTCTATAAATAAAAACTTTCCTCAAAGGTTTCAACACAGTTAAATTCTGAGCTAATACTAACTATAAAATTTATTCCCAAATTCAAATAATTCTGGAGTTAACGAGAAACAATTACCATAGTATTCTGCAGAAAAGTAATTTTTTTAGATATTTTCCTCAAATTAGAGCACCTTCTGATGGCATACAGACACAGAATACAAGCACAAAGCACATTCTGAAATCAGATATTCTTGCTGGAGGGAATGTGATCCGTTACAAAACACACACTTTAATAGAGCTCAAGACTGTTGATGTCTGGCAAGCTCTACAACTGCTTTAATGGTTTATAGTAACAGTATTGTGTTGATTTCTTCTAGGTATTTTTCTCCTTTTTATTGAGCTTATAGATCCCCTACACGTTCTTTCCTCTTTGTGGCCGATGCTTTTCAAGACCTCTGTGCCTTTCATTCTACACTTTTTTTTTTTCAGCTCTTCCTCCTCTCTTCCAAGAAGGCCAACGTAAATAAATCGATGATTTCTGAGGCCGTAAAGGCTGTGTAAAACATCTGAATGACAAAGTGATGAACGCTCTTTGTGACTGGACTCAGCACAAGTATTTATTGCTAGGCGACAAAGACCGATGTCAATGAGTTTTGCCAAACACAGATGGTGAGTAGGTTTGTCGAAAAAAAATGAAACCACTCTAACGTAACTCTTTAGAGTGGATTCTAATATAAGAGAAATAAAATGCACTCAACCAGTTGGAGTGAAGGGCTCCACAGAGAGGAATGAGATTAATTTGATAATAGTTTCTGCTGGCTTGGCCTGTATTTCAGGGAGTTGCTCATATATGAGGGTATTACTAATCTAGCTCAGCAAGAATTAAGAAAGCAAAAACATCTGCAAAACTCCTACAAAGTGCCTGCCCTCTCAAAAGCTGCCCTTCAGGACATTATTGAGAACAAAGGAAGGACAAAATACATTGTCCCTGGAGGGCGAGGAGGTGGTGTTTGGAACGTGCAAGTACAACCTTACTGGTCACTTCAGTCTCTTACAGTGTAAATGATGTTTAGTTTTGTTCAGCTAATGCCTTTTTGTGCTCTCTCTGAATATCTCACCGGGTAGGACTGGTGGGCTGAGACTAATGATTGTCAAAGAATCCCAGAATGGTTTGGGTTGGAAAGGACCTTAAAGATCATCCAGTTCCAACCCCCTGCCATGGGCAGGGACACCTCCCACCAGCCCAGGTTGCTCAAAGCCTCATCCAGCCTGGCCTTGGACCCCTCCAGGGATGGGGCATCCACAGCTTCTCTGGGCAACCTGGGCCAGTGTCTCACCACCCGTACGGGGAAAAATTTCTTCCTAATATCCAGTCTAAATCTCCCCTCTTTCACCTTATACCCGTTACCCCTTGTTCTCTCCCTACACCCCCTGATGCAGAGCCCCTCCCCGTCTCTCCTGTAGCCCCCTTTCAGCACTGGAAGCTGCTCTAAGGTCTCCCCGGAGCCTTCTCTTCTCCAGGCTGAACAACCCCAACTCTCTCAGCCTGTCCTCATAGGGGAGCTGCTCCAGCCCCTGACCATCTTTGTGGCCTCCTGTGCATCTGCTCCAACAGGACCAGGTCTTTCTTATGTTGGGGGCCCCAGAGATGAACACAGTAGTGGTTATTGCATTTGGAAAACATTTTAGGGAAGAATGTATTTTTTTTCCCCCTTGCTTCACTGCTTTGATGTGTTATTTGTTTTTTGGGATTCTGAGGGGTTTAGATCTAGTTGTTCTAATCCAGTTTTGCTGATTGTAAATATTCATAAGCTAGAGAGAAGAAATGATTTTTCAGATCCTGAGTTATTCATGGATTGTTCACTTTTGCAGCTCACTACTGGATATTTGCCCACGTGGTATGTTTCTGGTGTCTGACCAGGCAAGCAGAAATCCTAAACAGTAAAAACGGTGACCTCATGAAAAGTGGCAGTGCGTACTAATGCCTGAGAATTGATTTCCCAGGCTCTTTGTATTTGAAGATATTTTCAGGCAGACTCAGCCATTTCAATACTTAGGAAGTAGTGAGAAATATCAGTGGGGCAATGGAAACTTGAATTTCACCTGGTTAATCACAAACTTCTTTATGAATCTGTTGGGATTGGAGGAAACCAATGATTTTTCAAACACTCCTATTCACTGTGCTTTTCCTCCTGACCACCAGGCATGTACACAAAGCCACTAAATTCTATTTTCCTCCGTCTCTAATGCACTGCTGAGATATCCAGCACTCATGCAATTTAGTCTTAAAAGCTATTAATGCACTTGGTAAAGATGAAAAGCAAAATACGAAAACCTGTCAGGCTCACTGAAAGCTGTAGTCAGTCTTTTTTAATAAATGTTTTTCAGTTTTGTCTATGATAAACGCACTTTTCTGAATGTAGCACTGTAGATTTAGTACTTAGAAAAATCCGTTGACAGCAGCTGGATTCTGAACTCCTTATTTATCTGCGAAACACCCAGAGTAGATGCAGAGACAGCACAAACTTTTCAATCCCATCCAAGTTCTTTGCCCTTGAACTAGTCAGCCCACCTGGACACATGAGAGGACACTTTCCCCCGTTCATCCAGCTGTCAGCCTTTCTGCTGAGCCTGGCAACAAAGGCTTGAATCAGTGTCAAAATAGAACAGTGAGTATTAAATATTCAGCACCGTGGGCTTGGATCTCAAGTTCTCACAACCACCGGAGTGCCTAGACTATAGAGCGTCCCTTCACCCAACAAGTAGGAGCTAGTTGTTCTTAGGAAAAGGAATGGCTCCACCAAGCCAGGTCTGGAGGCACACCTGCCCAGCCACCAGCAGCCCTGGGCTTCCCCACTTGCTCAGGACCCTGAAGTGGGCAGAACTTCCTCATCCTGGCGTCCGCGTGCTACATCCCAGAAAATTTCTGCAATGAGACTCCTTGCAACGCTTGGGTTTGTCACCCAGCATGCCCAGTGGGCTCTCCGGGAGGGCTGCAGGCAAGAGGGATGCTCGGCAAGGGGACAACTCTTTGCAGCCAAGGGCTTACATAGTCTGTTGTCACGCAGGGGGCCTCATAATGTCCCACTGAGTTAAACTCTTCTCTAAAATAAGCTTATTGCAGCAAGTGCAGCAAGTATCTTACTCTACCTTTCTCCTGCACCTCACACATATCAGGTGTAAGGGACATGAAAGTCATACGCACACTTAGGAGGACATCATCCAGCACTTTACACAAAGTCTGCTCCTTAATTTTGATTGTGGTAGACTTGGAATATCAAAGGACCTTAACAACTTTATGGAATATACAAATTCACTGTTGTGGTGCTCTGAATTCTGAAATAAGAGACCTCATTTCAATTTTATAATGAGATTTTTAAAAGGCAAACCCTTCAGTCCTTGTGGGTCCTTGTGGAAAAAATATAATAATAATAATAATAAAACATTTAAGAAATATTATTTTTATTCTTATTCAGCAATCAAGAGGTAAGTTGGGATGAATAACCATTCTCAGTTTGCTAGCTTTCCCACGGTTATCCAAACCTAACGCACAATCGGGATCTTTTACATCGCAGCCATCTACAATGTTAGCTGCAGTTTGAACGACACCACAGCTTAGGCAACCCTTGTCTAAGCAGATCCCTTTGTATTTTTGTAATAATATTGCCCCACAGCTGTTGATCTCTGAGCAGATACTACCGCTCTCTTTCAACCGAATGCACATACAGCAAAGGTCCTTGGAAAATCAAATCTTTCCCCCAGAGTAAGGCAGAGTCTGGAAAATTCCACTGAGTAAGAGCAAATTGCAGGGAATACCTTTCTTACTTATTAATTGAAAACAATGTCGGTATACTATAGCACCCTTACAATAATCTAATATATTATAAAAAAATCATTAAAATATTATGAGCTATTCAAGCCCTAATGCTGGTGTTTGTATCCTTTGGCTGTCAGCTGGTATTGTCGGAATCCTGTGAAATGATCCTGATGGAAAAGTTTGAATTCCTTGTTTTATTCCGATTCTTTTTCCCCAGGATATGTCCCACCCCTATCCCATTAGTCAGGGGGCTGCAATGCACACTGTGGGGTTAGGAAGTGTGAGCAGATCTCCCTTGGAGGAGACAGGGATGATCACTGGAGAATACAACCGATGACAGCTGCTCTTGGCTCTGGCCCCAGAAGCCTTCTGGTAAATCTGACTTCAAAATTCAGATTTTCAGCCACGTCAAGATGTATTAAACGCAAGTGCGAATATTTGGCTCCTTGGGTGTGCTGTGTATCAAATTGTCGGTAACTCACGAACAAACTCATATCTTGTCTTTTTAGAGAGAGAGGAAAACAGCAAGCCTCAAAGGCTTTCAGAACAAGCGTGTTTTCTCCGTGGTTTCTTAGAGCAGGAAACAAGGAAAAGTTAGTAGAAGCAGATGGCATTTTATTTCAGAAAACCGTCTCTCAGAATCATGTCATCAAAAAACTCAATAACTCAGGTAACTTTTCTGCTACAGATTTTACATTTGCTGTCAGGGCTGTGAGCTCCTATACCTATGGCTGGGAAGGGTACGAGAGAAACGAAGCCAGGATCCAGCACCAAAATCAGCAGCAACTAATAATCAGTCACAACAAATATTTCCTACTGTTCCTTATTGAAACCTTGCTTGGCAGGGATCTGGAGATCCTCTTTGACACTCAAGTCAGCTTCTGGAGGAAATAAAATACCATAAACAGAGATGGATGGTAGTATTGATCTTCACGGTGATGGAAATTAAGGTACCAAATGCCAGATACACTGAAATGCCAAAATTCTGATTGACTTTAAAAAAACAAATTCTGGGGCTTTAAAACTTTTTAAATCAATCACATTAAAAAAGGTCAGCAGAATTTAGCCGCTCTTTAAAAAAATTAAAAGGACAAAAAAGGTCAATGGGTCATTGATACCTCCACAAGATTCCGCCTTTAAAAATGTTCATCTAGCTTAGTAATTAGGCAGCGATAACATACTTTTATAAGTTTTCTGTATGCTGGCATGCACAAATGGGTTTAAAGTTGATCTGTGTGTGTGTGATTTTTCTGTGTGTCTTCTCTACTTTCTCAGCACCCAGAACTTGGGGCATGGGGCTGCTCTCGCTGCAAGCAGAGAGCGAGAAACCAGGCTTGCTGTCTCAGTAGAAAAAAATCTGGAGAAAAAAACCCCCAGAATCATAATATTCCTTTAATAATCTGAACTTTCCTATGACAATACCACGCAGACAGGAACAGCACACAGATGATGGTACAAAGGTCTTAACAATGTCACTAAACTACCAGCACAAAAAAAAAAAAAACCAAACCCAGCAACTCTATTAACAAAAAACACTATTCAGTGTGATGGTGCCGGTAACACATTTACTGAATTGCATGCCTGCTAATTCTGAAAAACACCTCCATATGAGACAAGAATAAAAGATGACATAAAGTACACAGCTTACACCAAAGCTTTCACAGACAAGTAGCTGCTTCTATACTTGACTGGAATTGTCTCAGCTGCCAAAGCTTGGTAAGATGCTTCAGCGTTGTTTACTGAGACCGGTATGGCTTACATAACGATATAAACTTATTTCTGAATTTTCCACTCTGTGTATGGTGCCACAACAATAGCGAATTGTCTGTCTTCACAGAGTCACTGAGATATCAAAATCTCTCGAGTCCACCGCTGCTCTCTATCCTCCTTGGATGTAGCTGTGAAACGAGAGAACGCTCCAAATGCTTCGTAGAAGCTTGTGGGGGTCCCATCACCCCAAAGTGATTGATCACCATCGTGTCTGCTTTCAGTCAAGAGCCTATTTATCACTGTTAGATATTTGTGTCAGACCTGTTTGTCATACACCTAGCGTTAGAGAATATAAAGTAAGTTTAAGACACATTTCACCATGCCAGAGTCAAAAAGGGAGAGCTTTCCCCACTCATGGAAGCAAGGAGTTACTAATTAGCTCGTCAAGGACTTCACTCTAGCAAGAGATATTTGCATCTCCAAAGAGCTGAAGTAAAGCCACTTATTTTAATTGAGAAGAATGATCAGATGGTCTCTTAGATAATGAACCAAAAGAATATGTTTCAAGAAGAAATATTAGATCTGTCTGGACTCCCTAGAATATTTCACAGGAGAAATTTCTTATACGATATAAAACTTTGTCCCAAGGGAGGAAAGAGGAGAAAGTAAGCATATGCCATAGGACTAACTCACTCCTTAGAGGATGCTGCAGGACTGCTCTGCTGGCTGTGCCCTGGCCATGCTCCAGCTCTGTGTTGGGAGATCTGGGTACCCCCCTGGTCCCCGTCAGAGCTGTGGGGATGTCGCCTTAGACTCAAACAGATTAAGCAGCTTCTGAGGGCAGCACAGAGATGGTCCCCAAAAAGGCAATAGCTTCACCAACATTAGCATTTACATGTCTAGGACCAAGGAAAACCACCAGGTTTCTGCCTCTCCTGAGAAAAGGAATCAAAAAAAGATAATGAATACCGCTGTGGTGAGAAGAAGCCCCTGTTTGGAGCAGCCTTCACCAGCCCCACTCCTCCTGACCCCAGGAGCAGGAGCAGCAGCATGCCCAGACCCCAGAGCTATGTTGCTGTCGCTGCTCAGGCTGCATCCAGCTTCCACAGCAGAAGAAACCAGGCTCAGCCTTGGGATGCCAAAATTAACGTCTGCCTACTCCACTAACGAGCCTCGAGCTGGTGATTGAAAAGGTATCAAGCATCCCTAGTTTCTCATTTCAAAAGCCTGCTTTTTCAGATCTCAAACCATTTATGCAGCTCTTGTCTGAATTGTCTTTAGCTCTTCACCAGGCTTTTGAAGTGCGGGCACTCTGCCAGCAGCAGCATCCTCCTCCTGCAGATAGGGTCCCTACTGCCTCTCTGTCCCTCCTCCGCCCCTATAACCAAAGAGACTTTGCCTTCACCTTAAAAGAAGATTAACCCCTTTTTCTTCAGTATCAGACAGGGCAATCACGCTTATTTTGGTAATTTATAGATACCTCGATTTATTAATCTGGGATATGGATGTACTCTGTTTAAAAAGCTTTTTCTATTTGTTTGTTCTTCTGCTGAAGCCAATGCTGCCAATCCCTTCCACCAGAGGGACAAAGCAGCAGCTTGCGGAGGGAAGACCAAAACAATGCAAAGGCTCAGCACCTGCAAAGTGGGGCTGGCTAACACCACACCACTGATGCCTGTTAGAGACCGTCACAGAGTCCACCAGAACAGCAGTTCAGCCACTGCAGTGCTGCTTGCTGACTACAATGCAGTCAGAATTTCATTCATCTAAATAAAAATACAACCATTTACAGCGAGGGAAAAATAGGAACCCTGATGGGAATTCTCTTTATCCATATATAAATAGCTAAGAGATGGGATACCAGGAGGTAGAGTTTAAGAATACGTAGCTTGGTTCTTCAGGCTAAGATCACTAGAGCATGTACACTGCAAATAGTGCTGTGGGGGACCAGCTCCAGTGCTTCCTCCGAGGGGTGAGCGGCTCTTCAGGATATCTCAGGAGTCAAAAGCAGAGGAAAGGTAACAAAGCAGTGGGGAGGACAGAGACGGTTAAAAGCAGTTCAGAACTTCCCCACGATTCAGGAACTTGCTAAAAGTTTCTTAGAGCACAGCAAAACTCCCGGTAAGAACTGCTCTTTTCTACCTGGGGATGGATTTCTTGAAAGCTGAATAGCTCTTTAAAGGTGGCTTCACAAGGTCAGAGGAATAAGATATATCTCTAAGGAGAGCCCTGATGTTCTGTCTTATCTTTACCGTACTTAGTGTTCAGGCAGTGTCTTCCTGAAATACTGCATGGCAGCCCCGGAGAAGCAGCTCTGAAGACTGCAGGAAGGATGTGCCTTTGGAGCTCTACTGACACATGCTGAATTCAGCATCTACAGATAGCTTTTTTATTTTTTTTTCCACCTGGCTAATTATCCTTGAATTCTAAATTTAATCACCATCAAATATTTTCAGATTCTGATTAGCTCTCCTTCAATTTAAATTAAAAATGAGCCTAAGCACGTACCCCTGGGGCTGGGCAGGTGTCCTCACACAGAACTGGTTTAAGAATAACCTTCCTTGGTGATTTAAGCTGACCCAGATGGCTTTCTCCTGAACTATGCACTCACACCACCCATCGTGGCATCTTGGCTTTAGGGGGGTCAGCTTTACCTGAGGGCAGAACTTCCTGCAGTGCTTCAAAAAGATCCCCAAGAGAAATGCTGGCACGAGCCAGAGCCTTTTCACAACCAGACACTGTTTAAATGAAAAATCAGTTAAAATGAAAAATCTAACAAAAAAAAAACCCACTGAAAAGTCTTGTGTCTAGAGCCAGAAACACAGGACCCGAGGGCCACATAGGATCAGACAATCCTGTAATTCAAAATATGTACTTGTAAAATTTTTGGCCTGAAAGGTGCATTCCTCAAAACTGTATTTCAGTCCCCCTAAATCTGGTTTGTAGCTCCACTGTCTGCGTTAATGAGGTTTTAAATATTACCAACTTGATCTATCGTCGTGGTTTGTTCCAATGAAACAGCCACACAAAGCTCCTCTTCCTTTACATTGGGAACAGAATTGGGCCGTTTCTGTCTCTACAGACATGACCCTACAGAGACGTGCAGGGAACTGGTTACTAACAGAGGAACAGACTGACTGAGGATGCCAGCGCTCTTTGTAGTTCAGGTTGGTTCAGTGAACACACGGAGTCCAGTCTCCAGTTCACTCCATTGCTCCTCCTTACGCGCTCATTGCACATTTGGATGTCAGACAGGTGCCACGCTGTGTTTGGAAGCAGCAGTGAAAGCGGTGTGTAAGGAATCCTGCTTGCACCCCTGTGAGCAGTCAAAAACCCCGGCAGCCCAGGTGGCAGCCCTCCACAGGGACTTTACAGGAACCATGGGATGCCCTTTCCACCGTTCTTTCCCCTGATGCTGTGGTCCAGATGATCATGTTGTAGATCTATGTTGCTTGCCTCAGCAGATATATCTGGCAGGCAATGCATGTCATCCCCAAAGAGAAAGCATCCCCATATGGTCACCTCCTCTGCAGCTGCAGGAGGAACACCACCTCCTGCTGCTCTCCAGCCTTCAAGCTGCAGATCCCTGGAGCTGGGGCAATTACTTCTAAGGGTTTCACAAAAAGACACTTCAGAAAGGCAAGCTTGTTGCCAAGAGGTTTAAACTCAGTAGACAACAGAAAATTTGTAGTGCTCCACTCTGAAAAAAAAAAAAAAAGGCTGAGAATCACTGAGCTAGGATTCCTCTCATGGCAGAAAAGCATTTAATTCTTTCATGACTTCAATGCAAAAAAAAAAAAAAAAAAGAAAAAGGTATTGCAACATTGCTGATAGTATTGAGCTTTCTGGATGAGTGATCAAAAGTCACAGTTGCTTTGCCTCACAGCTCTGGTATTGTCTGAAGTTCCTTTGATACTGCAGTGCTACTACAACATGCCCATCACCCATCACTAAGGCCACATCTGGAAGATGTCACTGGTGAAATGATATAACAGAACTTGAGGGATTAAATACTTATTTGGAAAAAACAGTGAATTGTCTTTGTAATTATTTTTTTAATTTTGAGGCTACTCTGTGCAGATGACACCACGTATGGATATGAGACAGACAGCTTCTTGTAGGTATGAAACAGATTTTCACAGTCTTACTACTGGGTGTATGACAGCAGTATCTAAGATCTCCACTTAAGAGACATACATGCATAAGGAAAGAAACCTTTGCCGAACAAGCACATGTGCAACAGAGAAAAGACAGATAAAAGTGCTGTTCCCTCTATGCTTTATTCTCTTTCATCTTAGTGAAACTCACTCTTTACTCCAACATTTTCATCTTCATACCTAGATGAGATTCCTCTTAATTTGTGCCTTTTGCATTACCCTCAAAATCCTCTCAAGACAGCCTCTAATCATTTTCTTGGTCAAATGGCAAAACTAGAATTCAATCCGTCCTATTATTCTCTTCTCATCGTCAGCAGAATATTCTCACTTGGTATCTGTGACCTGATCTTCTCCCAGTTAAGCCTTTGCCTCTGCAATTGCTCCTACAGCAGAGCTCTGAAGGTGCTTATTCATCTTCTCCATGACCCAGCACTCAGCAGAAACTCTGCAGTCTTATTCCCTCTATGCCTTCTGCCTGTAAATAAGCCATCGTGGTAAAAAAAAAAATCATGTATCAACAGGCTCATTACCCATCCATAGACGTAGCTCATTTACCTCAAAGTAAACTAATAGTCTGCTGCACTGACATTTCCTCCTAGTGCTCTAACTTAAGACTTCAAGTGCATCATGTCCAAAGAAAAACCCTGTCTTTCTTCCCATTACCTTGAGCTTTGCCACTGCGGGAAATGCCACAAAGCCTTAGGATTGGGAATCATCTTAGATTTGACCTCCTTATCCCTGTCTGCACTGCAATTTTCTCTGCATAACTCTTCTTCAAGGCTGAAATTTATAACCCCATCACTCACTATCTCATTACTTGCTTCCCACAATATTCTTTTCTCTGGCTTTGACAAATACCGTCTTGCATTGCTTCTAGCCTGTCAGCTGCAAAGTTAGTTTTCTTAGCTCATTGTTTTGACTATGTCATTCTTCTCCCTGCATTCTGTAACAGCAAACATAAGCTGCTCAGAGTGCTTTCAAGGCTTTATGACTGATCTACCCTCTCCCATTTACTGTATTTCCACAGTTAACAGACACATTCCAGTAAGCAACCTTATCCCCACCCCTCAACTCGAATATATACATTCCAAATATCCAGTGATATATGCAGCAACTGAAATCCAGCTTCTTCCTTGGTCTGACCCAGGAGAACCATCTTTTCCCCCTCAACTATAAGCTACGGAATATCAGACTGCCCAAGCCCAAGGCTGCGAGGAGGATTATTAATGAATTATACAAATGCTCCAGTAGGCCAGTCATAGTATAAATTTGCTGATTTAGTCTGAAAAAAAAAAATTCCTGACATTTCTAGCTATGGTACATATTTTCTTGTTGCCCAAAGAACAGTCAGACTTATTCTCACCTGAGGACCCTGCTTTGTACCATTCAAGCGAGAGTTTCACCATTGACCTCAACAGGACTACAATAGATTTACATAATTAAAACTTGGTTTAGGATTAAAATCCATGCCCTAGAGCACTGTGCAAGAAGGGCCAGCCTTTCTGATAGAATTGGGACTTCCTGACAGTGACAAGTCTTCTCTTGATCACCTTACACCAAAGGTTTCTATTGTATGACACGTAACAGCCATCACACCCAACTCCCTGGGCTACAGCGGTCCAGACCTCTCCCAGAGCCAGTATCTATCAGATTGTCCCACACTTAAGTACTCTCAGATTATTTGTCTTCATTGGAACAAATTAATTTCATCATCAGAATGCCATTCCCCTCCATGAGCTATCAGTTTTTTGTATTTTCCCTGGTTTAGGCACATGGCGTCTTCCCAGTGGTACAAGTCAAGCCTCCCATTGACGCAGCGGGAGTAGCTGCTTCTCTAGCTGATAATTACAAAACCAAATGGTGAATGCAAACATGAGAAAAAAGTTATTTTCAACTTATATTAGATGGGGGAAAAAAAAAAAAGAAAAGCAAGAGCTCAACTGAAAGAAGATTATTTGTTAATTGGCATCATTTTAAATAAAGTAAGGGAAGATTTAATTTAAGGACTGTACAAAGATAGAAAGAACAGACTGGCCAGGGCTAAATGCAAGAGAGATCAGGAAAAAAAAGTAAACTATAAGTATTGATATTTTAAAAAATGTATAAGCCATCTGTTGCTTGCACCTACTCAGAGTTTGATTCATGGGCAGAGGTACATTGAGGCAAATGTTGTCACTCTTTCCTGCCTGTATCACGCTCTTCTAGAGCACGAATCCTTCACTGTAGGGTTTTTATCTTCCATTGATCTTCTATCACAGTTTTTAAGGGGGGTGTAGCAGCTAGCAAATTCCGAGTGCTACCAATGAATTCCAAAACAAGATGTTTCACTCACTGATAAAATATGTCCTCTTTTGGTTTCGGTGTGTGTCTGTACTCTGGATGCAACACGTTGTTGTCCAAGTAATTGTTTTCAGATAACATCCTGAATGATTCTTTAAACTGTCATTTATTCTTTTTTTTCTTTACCAAAAGATGGAGAATATTTTCTTTTTTATTTCTTTCAACCCTCATACTCTGCACAGATGGTTACTAACACACTATCAATGAGAAGGAAAAGCCCTTTTGGCTTCTCTTGGATTCACAAGTTCTGCTCTTCCCAAGAATGTGCCCCCAGCTGACAACAGGTACACGGCCATGCAAGCTGATCGGGCAGGGAGAGGTAAACATCATCCTGACAGAACATACTGACTTCAAAAACTGGCATACCAGATCAACAGTGTTTCCATGGATGGACCTTTGAGCTCGTGCTCCTGTGGCCCCACAAAATCTCCACTTGAAATTTGGTCCCCAGCTGGGCTTATCTCTGTGATAACGTGTAGAAGAGGATTGGACACATCAAAAGATGTTGCAGTCATAATAACAAAGTATTAGAGAGAAAAAAGGCACGTAGCGATCAAAGGTGACATTATGACTCTTACAGTATTCCGGAAAGATGAGATCACAGTTGGGCCCCAATGCACCATTACCCCAAAGCTACAAGTTACTGTCATGACTGGGCTCACTTAAAAGCCATTAAGGAGCCCACCAGGCACACTACCAGCTTTTTACCACCAGTCAGGGAATTTCAGTAGTCATTACCGGTCCCAAGAAGACCAGCTGAGAGAGTTGGGGTTGTTCAGCCTGGAGAAGAGAAGGCTCCGGAGAGACCTTAGAGCAGCTTCCAGTGCTGAAAGGGGG